>APFE031002554.1:47737-68581 GCA_000404065.3 Pinus taeda | reverse complement strand
GAAGGTTGTGTACAGTCGAGATGTGGTGTTCAGAGAGGTGAAAGATGTTATTAAACATGAAGTCCAACCAAAGGAACCTATGAAGATAGAATTTGAACTAAAGGAGGAAGAATTAGACTCTGTAGCAGAGGAGGAATCAGAAGATGAAGAGCCACAAACTCCAGCGGTGAGAAGATCAGCTCGAGAAAGAAGGCAGCCAGAAAAGTATAGTCCATCTGCTTTCTGTTCAAACTTTGCTTTGTCTATTACTGATGATGATCCCAGAACTATGAAGGAAGCAGTGGATTCAGAGGATGGAAAACTCTGGAAAGAGGCCATGGTTGATGAAATGGCATCTTTGCACAAAAATGAGGCTTGGGATCTGGTGGAGTTGCCGGCTGGAAGGAAACCATTGGCAGCAAATGGGTGTTCAAGAAGAAGACTAATGCAGAAGGGAAGGTGGAGAAATACAAAGCTCGGTTGGTAGCAAAAGGTTATCCCAGGTGTCGGGAATTGATTTTGGTGATATTTTTTCTCCTGTTGCCAAGGTAACTTCTATTAGATTACTTTTATCTGTTGCTGCTGCTTTTGATTTTGAGGTAGAACAGATGGATGTGAAGACAACATTTCTTCACGGGGATTTGGAAGAGGAAATCTACATGAAGCAACCTGAAGGCTTTGCGGTGAAGGGTAAGAAAGAACTAGTATGCAAGTTAAAGAAGTCTCTGTATGGGTTACAGTCACCAAGGATGTGGTATCAGAAATTTGATACATTTATACAGGGACTTGGCTTCACTAGAAGCAAAGCAGATCATTGTGTGTATTTTAAATTAATTGGTGACAATGTTATTTATCTGGTCTTGTATGTGGATGATATGTTGTTGGTTGGAAATGACAAAGAAATTATCCAGGATTTGAAGACCCAATTGTCCTCCAAATTCGACATGAAAGATCTCGGTGCTGCAACTATATTTTGGGCATGGAAATTAAAAGAGATCGGGCAAAGAGGAAGCTCTGGTTAAACCAGAGGAAGTATGTGAGACAATACTGCAGAGGTTTAATATGCAGGATAGTAAACCGATGAAGGTTCCTATTCCTGTAGGCGTGAGGTTATCTGCTGACAGTGTCCCAAGACACAAGAAGAGGAAGAGGACATGTCCCGTGTTCCATATGCAAGTGCAGTCGGTAGCTTGATGTATGCAATGGTCTGTACTAGACTAGACATTGCACATGCAGTGGGAGTATTGAGCAGGTTTTGTCCAAACAAGGGACAGGAGCACTGACAGCAGTGAAGCGGGTTTTCAGGTATTTGCGTGGCACTAGTGATTATGGTTTTTGCTACCAAGGAAGACCAGGATTGGATAAAGTGTTGGATATTCGTGGCTTTGTTGATGCAGACTAGGCTGGTGATCTTGATCAGAGAAGATCTACAAGTGGGTATGTGTTTAACCTATTTAGAGGTGCAATCAGTTGGATGAGTAAGAAACAATCTGTAGTAGCACTATCAACTACATAGGCAGAATACATGGCAGCAACTCATGCAAGCAAGGAAGCAGTTTGGTTGCAGAGATTGTGTTCAAGTATGGGGTTAGTACAGGGAGCTATAAGGATAGACTGTGACAGCCCAAGTGCAATTTTCTTGGCAAAGAACCCTGCTTATCATTTGAAGACAAAGCACATTGATGTTCAGTATCACTTTGTGAGGGATATGATAGAAGACAAAAAGGTGTTGCTGGTAAAGGTGGGCACTTTGAAGAATACTACAGATGCATTGACAAAATCTGTTAGCTCTGAGAAGCTCTCTTGGTGTAGAGAAACAATGGGTGTTTCAGGCTGGAAAATGACTAAGCTCTCCTGTGGCCCCTTGTGGAAGAAAACAACAAGTGGGAGATTGTTGGTTGTGTTATATTCTTTCCACATAGTTAATAGGGGGTTTGAGGGGTACCCGTAACCCCACTTTATGGGGTCTGGGGCAGCGCTTGGAAAATTTTGGTTTTAGACCATGTAGGTTTCTAAGGGTTTTGTGCAGATTTTTCGCACATGGTTTTTGATCGATGGTTTTTCCGTCCATGGTTCTGGACGCGATGGTTTTTCGGTCCATGGTATTGGATGCTTTCGGCATGTATATATGTATTGTAACATTGAAGGGAACATAATGAAAAATCAAGCTGGTAGTCCCGGTTTTGGGATCCAGTGGGAAATCTCTGTGTATATGTGTTTTATGTGTCATGCTCTCGCATTGTTTTATTTTTCTGTGATTTAGAATTCGTATGCAGGTAATTTCTGTATGGGGTTAAAACCTACAGCTCCTCTACTTCAATTAAATTATATATGCTTTGCCAACTTGTGTTTCCAAGGCCAAGACACGTAGTGTTTGAAATCAATCCCTTTTTGCTTGGTCCTGGATCAGTGGTGGATTGCACTGTTACTGAGGGAGCTGCTACTGCCGCGGATCTCTTGGATTTCTTTCCCATTTGGTTTGAACTTTTTGTTTCGGCAGAGCTCTGCGCAAGGAATAAAATGAACGTGATACAGAGAATAGGTAGTGTGAGCCAATATGAAAGAATTATATCAATTAGCGAGTAATGAAATATTAAAATGATACTGCCGCAGATACAATCTCAGGGAAGATCTCGGCATAACTGCTTCATTAATTGGCCGCTTAACCTGTCAATCATGGTAAAGGAGTTTTAAATACTCATCATATCGTTTATATGTCGAATGATTCATTCAAATGTGGTTTGAGTTTTTTGGCGGATAATCACAAGTAAATCGCTATCGGGAATGGGAAGGCTTTTAATAATAATCCAAAATAATGCATGCAAGCCTTTTAAATCTATTTTGAAACTCGCGCCTTGATTTATCGGATCGCAATCAGGGATGAGCTCGGGTCGTAATACTTATGTTATTGCAAAAATTGACGATCCTGGATGGCAATACACCTTATTGCATCGGGATATTTAAAGGTGTTTTAAGCATGCGCTGTATTATATCCCATAGCGATATCGCATTGGAGAGATAGGGGAGGGCCTTTCGTTATATTTTCTACTCGCCTTTCCCGATAACCGATAGTTGTTCACTTTTCGGATCAGAGTAATTCAATGGGTCTTTGTATTATGTTCTTTTTGTTGTTGCGATATGCGATCTTGTGATTGCTTTATTGTAATAATAAAGAATTTTATATTTATTCATAAGACCGATTTCATTATTGTTCGAAAGGTTTATAATATAATGTTTCCATTGGACCTTTTGATTAAGGATTTTCTAATGATGAGATGATACCAATTTATTCACACATCTATGTTTTAAAGGGACCCATTTCATATTATAGTTAGAAAGAAAAATTTTATGAAATGGGGGGTTGTTGTACAACACAACAATTGGCGATTCACTGGGAGAAATAGTTATCTCTGAAAAATGTTGAAATATTTAAGCTTTCTTTATATAGAAATCTTATCTAAGAGGAGAATTCTAATATAACTAGGTATATATAAATTTTGAATATAATAATAGCTATTTTTGCTATTTTCTTCTCTTGTTAAAATTAAATACATTCTAAGTTTTAAACTAGCCTTAATTGGTTGATAATGATAAAACAAAGAACTTTTCCAACTTAGCTTTATAATGACTCCTTTGTCATAGGTAGAGCCTCTGCTGCCAGCTAACGTCTATAGTCTCAATAGGGATACCTTTCAACCATTTAATCATCCATTATCCCATCCATTTCAGAGTATAATTAAAAGAATGAATCCAAAAATATGTCTTCATATTTTGTATCACTTTTCTTTTTTCTTATTTTGCAACATAAAAAGCCATTGTCTTGGTTTGGTGGCCAGCTATTTGACAATGCCATTCACTGGTTGTAATTTAACTGAACAAGCTAGCTCGTGATGGGACCCCTTGTCTTATAATTATAAGCCATTACCCTATTTTGGTATGCAGTATTGGTAATGTCAGTTGAACTATTTCCTAATGATCATGGTAAGCGGGCTTGTAATAAGACCCCTTATCTTTTATATCAAATATGTTTTAGAATTACACTCTGAGTAATCATAAACTTTGATGAATGGGATGAACAATTTTCTCCTTAAGAGAGCATGGATGACAGGGTAAGAGTTGAAGATGCTAAGATTGAATCAGTTTCTGTTTTTGTATTGATAACCATTTTTTGGCCATTTGAAAACATCAAAATGATTTACAGTACTTCTAAATCTTGAGAAAATTTCACAAAAATAAAATGGGGTTTCAGAATCTAAATATACCTAATTTCCTATAAATTTTCCTTTTGTTTAAGGTTTTCATTTTTAAAAGTAAATATCAAAACGATTTCTTTTGAGAAAAATTTTCAGTATAGCAAAGGCCAATGGAAGATATCTTACAACATTATTTTCCAATAATCTTAAAAACTATGAACACAAATTTCGCTGAAAATTGAATATTTACAAATGGAGAAGGGGTTACCTCCTCAATTGAAATTTTTCTTTCAAGATAAGGCCATTAACAGGAAGAGAATCTCTCTTACCTGATAGATCTTGCAATATGAAAGTAGAAGGGCCTATCTTCTCGTTGATTTGAAATGGTCCGAGCCACATTTTCTGTAACTTAGTGTGTTTTCCTTTATCCTCATGGGCTTTGTCCCATTTCAGAACTTCACCAACTTGTAATTTCTTTGAACTAGATGAAGTTGAATCAAAAGATGACTTGATAATTTGCTGACGTTTTGCATGTATAATTTTAGCTTTTTCCCTTTCTTCTTCTAATTTTAAAATTTGATCATGTCTTAGTTGAATAGAAGATGAGGGACTTTCTTCAACAAACTGCACTAAAGCTAGAGATGGAAGTATCAAATTGGTTGGTATGACAACTTCCTTCCCATATACAAGATTAAATGGAGAAGTACCTACGGAAGCCTTCTGTGTTATTCTGTCAACCCATAGTGCAAATGTCAAAGATTTATGACAATTTTTATGATTCTGTTCAATAGTTCGCTTAATGATTTTGATAAGATTTTTGTTGGTGGATTCTGATAAACCATTACCTTGGGGATAGTAATTTGCAGAATATTTCAATTTAAACCCTCTTTTGATAGCGAACTCAAACATAGAATGTCCAGAGAAATAAGATGCATTGTCAAAAGCAAGAGCGTTTGGGACACCAAACCTGGTAATAATGAATTGATCTATGAACTCTATAATTGCCTCAGAGTTTGTTGTCTTCAGAGGAATTGCCTCAACCCACTTAGTAAAGTAATCAGTGGCGGTAAAGATATACTTATGTTGTTTGGATGACTATGGAGTGATTTCCCCAATGATATCCAATCCCCATTGCTCGAAAGGTTGTTCAATGTTTACTGATTGAAAAGGGAAAGCTGGTTTTCTTTGTCTTCCACTAGAGATTTGACAACTTCGGCATTTCCTTACGTATTCGTGAGTATCTTTGAACAGGGTGGGCCAATAATATCCAGCATGAATGATTTTGTGGGCTATTGTATCAGCTCCAAAATGTCCTCCTGCTGGTCCGTCATGTAGCTCCTACAAAACTTTTTGCGCTTCAGGTTTTTCTAGGCATCTTAATAGAATTGAATCATAATTTTGCCTAAACAGTACATCATCTACAATTATGAAGTTTTTCACTTTTAATCTAATGGCACGTTTGTTTTTATAGGAGAGATTAGAAGGTGCGTATCCATTTTTTAAATAGAAAATCAGATCTGCATATTGTGATTCAGGATCTGTGATACTTATTTGATTGATTTCTTCAGTATGTTCTATACCTTCTGATTCTTGAATGTTGGATGCTCTTGCTAATAACCTGCAAAAACCTTGGCCTCTGACAATCTTTGTTGGCTTGATTTCTAAGTCATATTCTTGTAATGCTGTGACCCAATTTGCCCTTTTTTCTCCTAATTCCCTTTGAATTAGTAATTGTCTTACTGTTAAAAAAGGAACTATAACTTTTGTGTGAGCTTTTAAGAGGAAGGGTATGTAGTGTTTGACGGCTTTGTACACAGCAAAGGCTTTCTTTTCAATTTCCGAATAATTAAGTTTAGCACCTTGAAGATTTGAACTGTAAAATGAAATTGGTGGCTCCAAGTTTTGATCATTAATCTGAGTCAGCGCTGCTGCATAGGATGAGGTGGATGCGAGAGTATACAATATGAAATGACTTGAAAAATTGGGAGTGCTTAAAGCAGGGGCGTTAATTATTGATTGTTTGATAGAATCAAATGCCTTTTTTTCTGCGGATCCCCATTTAAACACTGAATTTTTCTTAATCATTGTTTGCAATGGTAAAATAATCTGGGAAAAATCTGGAATGAATTGTTTAACAAAGTTGATTTGACCCAAAAATGACTGCATGGATTTTTTATTATGAGGGAATGGAATATCAAAAATCTCTTTAATTCTATCTGCATCAATATAAATACCATCTTTTGAAACAATGAAGCCCAAGAGCTTTCCTTGATTAAGAGAAAAAAAGGACTTTTTTGGATTGAGCGAGATACCATACCCTCTGCAGCGTTCAAAGATTTGTTTTAAATCATGTAAATGATTAGACCTTTTCTTGGAAAATATAGTAATATCATCTAAATAGACAACTACTATTTTATTGATCAATCCTTTGAATGCTATATCCATTGCTCTTTCGAATGTAGCTCCTGCATTGATAAGTCCAAAAGGCATTTTTTGGTAAGCATAAGTTCCCCATTTAGTTCTGAAGGTAGTTTTAAGCCTGTAATCAGGATGGACCAAAATCTGGTTATATCCTGAAAAACCATCTAAAAAGGACATTTACTCAGAACCAGCTACTGAATGGAGTATCTGCTCCATGGTAGGTAAAGGGAAGTTATCCTTTTGGCTTGCTTTATTAAGATTTCTGAAATCTATGCAAATCCTGATGTCGCCATTTTTCTTTCTAACAGCCACCATATTGGACACCCAGTTTGAATGTCTGACAGGAAAAATGATCTTAGCCTTCAAGAGTTTGTTTAGTTCAGTTTTTATTTGACTCTCTAGGTTAGGATGAATTTTCCTTAACTTCTGTTGGACTGTTTTTTATTCAGAAACCATTGGAATAGTATGCTGAATGATCGATGCATCGTATGTTTTCATATCATCATATTTCCAAGTGAAGACATATTTATTTTTTTGTAATAACCTAATGAATGTTGTTCTTTCTTCTAAATAAAGTCCTAATCCCAAATTGATGTTTTGAGGGTTTTCCTCAGTACCTAGGTTTATCAATACAAATCTTAAAGTGGAACTCTGGAGCTTTGAATTGGTAACCTGTTTAAACCTGTCTTTAATATCATAAATATCTTCTAGCTTAACTACTGGTTTTGGTATTGAGTTTTCTTCTTCCTTTTCCTTCATTTGAAGGTCATGATCACTTTCATCAATGATTTGATCATCATAGGACTTGTCAGAAGTCAAGAAATTTAAAATGTCTTCGTCATGACTAAACACTCGCCAATTGGTGACATTGTTGGGAATTGATGGTCTACAAATTAACTCTACTGAAAATCTGTTTGGGTTGTAATCTTCGGAAGGTAGGAGTTTGGAAGCAACATTAGCTAGCAAGTCTGCTGCTGTATTCTGGGATCTATGGGATAGGAGAAATATTGAATGCTAAAAATTGAGATATGAGTTCCTGCACCAAAGACTGATAGTGTTTGAGATGACTAGAAAGACAGTGAATTGTATTTCTAACTTATTTTATAACAATTTCTAAATCACCAAACACTTTCAAATTTTGAACTTTAAGACCAATAGCTTTATAGATTCCTTGAACTAAGGCCTCATATTCAGCCATATTATTTGTGCATTCAAATTCCAATCTACATGATAACATAGTTTTTTCTCCTTCAGGGCTAACTAAAATGCACCCTGCTCCTGCACCTTCACTAGATTTAGACCCATCAAAGTATAGTGACCAAAATAAAGAATTATCAACAATTTTATTTACAGTTTCCTCAGCAATATTGACACATCTTGATCTATCGGTTTGTGAAAAATTTTCAATTTGGGATGTGAAATTATTAACTGAGAAAGGAGATGGTTGGGCAGTGAAATTGCCAAAGAATGATTTGGATGAGTAATTCTCCAAAATATTGTTATTGAATGCTATTGGTTGATTCTCCTTTTCAAATTCAATGACAGTATGGGTCATATGTTTCTCCCGATCGATTTTGATCTGATTTGGCTTTCCTTTATAAGGTAGCCACATATGGGAACAATCGGTAGAAATATAACCATGGAGCTTCTCAGACCAGTCTCTACTCAAAATTAAACCATAAAATTCAGATATATCAGCAATTAAAATATCAATTCTCTGAGCCACTCGTGGATTAGCTGATAACTTGATAGTTACGGAGTTGATTTCCCCTAAAACCTGGACCTTGGTTCTATCCAACTGTACAATATGAATTGCAGATTTTTGGGGTTCAATGTTCAGTTTGGAACAAACTAAGGCTGGCATTATGTTAGAGGATGCCCCTGAGTCAATCAAACAGTTGTGTAGATTTCTATTATAGATCTCATAGGTCAAGAGAAAAGGGGGAGTATGAGAATTTGATCTGTCTCCAATTAAAACTGCATCAGTAGCTTCTACTCTACCAGGAGGTGGTTGACCTGAATCATTTGCAGCTTTGGAGAACACAACATCAGGAAGAGGTGAAGAAGGTACTGCATTTAATTCCTTAAGAAGTAATTTCTATTGATGTTTGATTTTTCTAAGTTCAAACATAGTAATGTTTGCCTTTGTCTTCTTCATGTCATCGATAATATTGTAATCCATTGAATCCGATACTACCAACGTCTTAGATGTTGAGGGTATGTTTGAGGATGATGATTGATTTTGGGATGTTATCACCACATATTTCTTTGTGGGAACCTTTTCTTTTATAGTAGTGATACCTGCACTCCGTTTCTTTGAAATTGACTGAACAGGTTCAGGAGTACCTTTACTCCTGGTAGTCACAAGGAAAGCTTCTTGTTCGTTTTCTGTATCGGAGTTAGGTAAAATGAAGTCCCACATCCCATGGCATTCGAAAATCTCCTCTTCTTTGGGTTCCTTAGATGGCAAGACTGTTTCATATTATTCTTCCTCTTCAGGATCTGAGTCTACATTAGTATAGCATTTGGTGGTTTTGACTCAGGTTTCTTAAAATTTCTAAATGGCCTCTTTGTTGAAGTTTTAGCTACTTGTTTTTTCATTTCAACCATTTCATTTGACATAGTATTGAGGACCTTTTGCAGACCCTCCATATCACATGGATCTTTAGGGGTTTTCTTCTTTGAATCATCTTTAAAAGAAACTTTTTTGGATTTTCTATCTTGAAGAGAAGCTTTCTTTTCTAAAGCAATAATGTGTTTCTCTACAGCAAGTGCCTCTTTCATGTTTTCAGCTAAAGTTGGTTTTGCAGCTCTATCTACAAAAATGGCTATATTTGAAGGTAGGGTTGTTATATACCATTCACTTCTGATTTTCTCACTTGGTTTAGAGTCGGTTGGAATCTTATTCAAGAGCTTATTGAATCACGAATTGAATTCCTTGATAGGTTCTCTAGATTCTATCCTAAGATTCGAAAGATCGTTGATTAATGTTGCTAAAGATCTATCATTGCCATACTTAGTGAGAAACTGTTCTTGAAAAATGTTCCGGCTAGTAATGGATCCAGAGGGTAGGGAAAAATACCAAGACCCAGCTGATCCTTGTAAAGTATAAGGGAAAAGCCTAACGACAACATCTTCGTGTGTCACTCCTTTTAAATTAACTGATAACATGAAATTGTTAATATGTTCCTTGGCTAGTGTTCCAGCATCTGGAATAAATTTCGGCAACCATTTTTCAGGAGAATTTGGAAATGGATGTAATGGTGCAGCATAGTGACTGCACTAGGACTATTCCATGGATTCTGAGCCATCATAGAACTAATAACAAATGATATTGCTGATGATATTCCTGATGTTTGGGGAGGAGTTGATATTCAAGATTGAATAGGTTGGGATGTTGAAGTTGTTGATCCCTGTTGAACAACAATGTGTAATGGAGGAGTGGATGGTTGACTTCGCATTGGAGAAGATGAAATGGAGGATGATGATGACAAGGTCTCACTGTCTGATCCTTCAGTGTTCTTTTTAGCCTTTTTTCCTTTTCGGTAAAGGCAACTCAGTAGGTTCAATACCGAGCTTTTCGCTTTGAAGTCTGGTGAGAGGGTGAGGTATATTGAATTCTGAAGTCTCACTGCCTTGAGATACTTCAGATTTTTGTGGTTATATCGAAAAGCCTTGAAGTTTCTGGATGAGAGACTGAACTTCAAGAGACTCAGGACTTAATCGATCTGGAGTATGGTGGGATTGAGCAGTGGTAGTTGACTCCTCTTCTTCTCGTTTGAATATTGGTGTTCCAGAATGCAAACACGAGGTCCAAGGTGAGGTGGAGGGAGATTTACTCTCAGAATGGTCTATAGGTGTTGGTTTTCTCGCCATTCATAGTTCATGCCCTCTTTCTAGCGCCAAAAATGTTGATGCCTCGAAAATCGCTGCAACAACATCAGGGAAAACCACCCGGTCCAGACCTTAATGTAGCTCCTTTTCCGTTTGGTGTGGTGGCTCCAACTGAAAATAATGGGACTAGTTTCCCAATGATGAATAAAAGGGGATGGATAAATGGGTGGTTCTCTAATATAATGATATGGATGAATTATTTAATCTAAAAAGTAAAAATATGAATAACTATCCTATCCTGGGAAATTTTTGTTTTTAGTGTAACATTTGATAATCTTTATCCACAAACAGGCATATAGATGACTCTATTGGTAAACAAAGACATTTATTCATATGATAATTACTTTGTTCAAGTAGTTGAACAAAGTAATCATTAAAACATATTTACACTATCCTTTATATATCACTGATACATATATGACTAAAAGAATAACACTCCTTAAACATTCAATAGTGAAAAATATAAGGATTGTTGTTGATAACACATACATATATCCAATGATAGCAAGTTTAAACAAATAATGATTCACATGAAAGAATGAAACAAGATCATAGATAATATTACCATATGTGATTTGAATCACTCCCGATACCAATCACATTCAAATTCCTTTTTCCAACTTAGAAACACTTTCACATCAAGGCAATAGTGCACATCCCATCAAAGCTTTCTTCGTTAGAATTTGGAATACTGGCCCAGTCTTTATAAAAAAATATATACCATAAGCATAATAGTGCAACTTCCAGATTTGAGTTTTATACAAAAACTGAGGACCCTTTCTAAATGCATGAAAGGGTCTATAAATACTAATTAAACTAACTAACTACAAAAATAAAGTGCTATTAATTGGTACAACTAAATCTTGAGTATCTTCTCCACAATAGGTTTTTTGGTAGTCGGCAACATGATTCATTGTTTCGGTTGTTCTCCTTTTGACTTGAGTTGGCAGATTTCAAGCATCGGTTCCAATTTTGGAGGCTGACTGAGACGAGATTAGAGTTGAGCTGAGTATGTGGCATCATGGATTTCGGGAATGATACAACTGATCGCATCGGTTAAACATTTGAGGGTGGCCCTTTGATTGTATGGTTTTACTAAGAAAAACCAATAGGTATCCCAAGTTAAACTTTGGATGCCGGCAATTAATCTTCCATTCTTCTCCAACTCTTGATTGCATGCTTGCTCCATTGTCTTGGCTGACAGCAATTTACCTGGAGTGCATTGTGAAATCATGTTAGACTGATAAAGAGTGTTATTGATTAGCTCAATTAAATAACTTGCAGATAATCTACATCTGGAAATCTCTATCTCTGCTTTCATCAGCTGTGACTGCCATTCTAAGAAAAGGATCTCCTTGTGTGATTCTAGAATTTTGGGTAGATTTGCTGCCTGCCCTTCATTGGTGTCTTGCCAAGCAAGAAAGTTTGTCAGAGTCTCATCGGCCTGTTCCAAATCCTGCCTAGCATCGACTGATTTGTCAACTATTGATGCTTTTATATTACAAAGGGCTCAACCAGAGAAATGTTATGACATAACAGTCTTAACTGTGTAACCAATGCTTTGTTGATTTGTAGTGCTTCGGACCTAAAATCTGACGGTTGCGGAAGACTCTTGAACTTCTCTACTTGAAGTGACAGCTGAGTGGTTTTCTCATCTTTCATTTTCATCATTAGTTCATTCATTGTCTTTAACCTGGCCAATGCTTCTGATAATTCTGTTTGCTTTTGTATTGTGCTTGAGTCTATTCTTTGTTTCTCCTCAAGCAATTGCTTATTCAATTGACTGTTTAATTGTTGTTGTGTTGATAGTTGCAGTTCCAGCTATTCAATTTTCTACTATGCTTCAGACACCTGTGATTGCAAAAAAACAATTGCTTGGTCCTTTTCTTTAAGTAGATTACTTACTTCCGATGCCTTATCCATTGTGGTTGCCGAATAAGCTCTGGCATACTGAGAAAGTTTTGTTAGGTCATCAGAAGGGTTAAGCTCTTCTTTCCACACTACATTAACTATCTCTGTTTGTGCTGGAAACAGGGAAGATTGATCAAGTCTTCTCCTTTTCCTCTGTCGTTTAACTACAGCCTTATGTTTGGGACTGTAAAAGACATCTAATGGAGGTATGTCCTCTATCTGCAAAAGAATTTGATCGGAGGGATCTTTTGGAATCATTTCTAAATCCATGCTAGGGGGTAGGCCGCTGGTTCCTTCATTCATTACCATTGTTGATGGTGTATCTTGTCCATCTGTTACTTTGGGTGTATTGGCACCTTTTGGACCTTCCAGATTGCTTATAATAGAGTCAAATTGCTACCATTCTTGGAGGAGTTTAGGATCAATATGAGTATCCACATTGATATTTTTGCTGCCCTTGTCCTGTTCTTTTTTCTTCTCTTTCTCCTACTCTAGTTCTTTTCCTCTTTCGAGAATCTTTCCTACAGCAGGAGTTTTGTCAATTATTTGTTGTTCAGGCTCGCTTGATTGTGTTGTTGGGGTAGTAGCTAATAAGTCCAAAGGTAGATTTTGCAACCTCTGTTCTTTGAGCCTATTGAATTCTACTAGCCTTTCATCGTTATATCTCATTTTGGCCAGCGTTTGTACCTGGAATAATGATTCTGTTGAAGAAAACAAGTCATCAAAATCATCTTTTTCATGATCAAACCTTGTAAGTTTGGCTTGTTCAAGCACAGTATAGGCAACCTTCCTTGGATCGAATTGCCTATTAGGAATGGTTGCAAGTTTGAGCATGTTTACTTTCTCTGCTTCCTTCTCTGCATGCTTGTAGTCGTGCAAAGTATAAACACTACATCTCAAAGAAAAAGTAGGCAAAGTCTGCTTTTTAGAAGTCCTAAGAGTCTTGGATGTTCCTGCGGTTGTAATTTGGTAGGCTAATTCTCGGGCTAACAGCTTGTCAGGTATATACAGAGGAAGGACATGAGGTCTTGCAAGGCTACCAAAAACCCTTATGTATGTGAACTTGTCTTCCCCGAACCAATTTTCTACAGCGGTTAGGTCAACCTCTGCTTCTGAAGAAATCATTGGGGCAGGCTTATCAAAAATGGCATAGTAAATAGGCAACATAAAACCATTACAGATTTGGTACAAGTGGTCCTTATAGTGCACCTTCCATAACTTT
The DNA here is from genome assembly GCA_000404065.3 of Pinus taeda. Classification (NCBI taxonomy): domain Eukaryota; kingdom Viridiplantae; phylum Streptophyta; class Pinopsida; order Pinales; family Pinaceae; genus Pinus; species Pinus taeda. Next base: position 54,961 of record APFE031002554.1, on the reverse strand, counting down.
TGGTGATAAATGTGAATTGGCATGGGGTCTTATGAAGTCCATCTCCACCCTAGTACAGGAAATTCAGAATTGAAACAAAGAGTATCTAAAATATAAGCACTATAATAAAATGGAGGAATAGACCTATTGGTCACATGAGCTTTTGCTCTAAACTCAAGAATTGCAGTGGCTAATTTATCTGACAATATGTTTCGCCTATCCATTACTTCACTGTTAAATACCACTTCCATTAAAGGAACCATTTCAATAGTGAATTTTGCAGAATCATGCAATCCCCAAATTCTACACATCATTGCCCCGGCATAACAGTAAGGAGAACATAATGAATCTACAGAGTACTTACCTAAAGATTCATATTTGTGCCTTGTGGGGTTCTGTCTCCACTCCCAAATTGGAGCCGATTCAGTCTCATTCTCACTTGCGAACTTCTCAAGAAAGGCTTTATTGTATTTCTTTTGAGGTTCGGGTAAGTGATACATTTTCCTTAAGTCATCAGTCTGAAATGAGCCGAAGACCCTTCTGTCAACTGTGAAAAATGTTCTGTTTAAAACTAGGATCTCCTCTACTACCCATCACACTACATCAGTGTATGGAAGTATTTTTTCACGTGCTGCTATTCGGTGCAGATATGAATCAGCTAAATCTTTCAGGGAAGCCTCTGATTTTCTAGTTGAATCTGCGGTATCTTGTACTGATACTATCTCAGGCTCCTCTGCTTCAATTAAATTATATATGCTTTGCCAACTTGTGTTTCCAAGGCCAAGACACGTAGTGTCTGAAATCAATCCCTTTTTACTTGGTCTTGGATCAGTGGTGGATTGCACTATTACTGTGGGAGCCACTGCTGCCATGAATCTCTTGGATTTCTTTCCCATTTGGTTTGAACTTGTTGTTTCGGAGGAGCTCTGCACAAGGAATAAAATGAACGTGATACAGAGAATAGGTAGTGTGAGCTAATATGAAAGAATTATATCAATTAGTGAGTAATGAAAGATTAAAATGAAAATATCACAGATACAATCTCAGGGAAGATCTCAGCATAACTGCTTCATTAATTGACCGGTTAACCTGTCAATCATGGTAAAGGAGTTTTAAACACTCATCATATCGTTTATATGCCGAATGATTCATTCAAGTGTGACTTGAGTTTTTTGGTGGATAATCACAAGTAAATCGCTATCGGGAATGGGAAGGCTTTTAATAATAATCCAAAATAATGCATGCAAGCCCTTTAAATCTATTTTGAAACTCGTGACTTACTTTATTGGAACGTAATCGGGGATGATCTCGGGTCGTAATACTTATGTTATTGCAAAAACCGACGATCCCCAATGGTGATACACCTTATCGCATCAGGAGATTTAAAGGTGTTTTAAACATGCGTTGCGTTATATCCCCCGATTGCCAATAGCGATATTGCATCAGAGAGATAGGGGAGGGCCTTTCGTTATCTTTTCTGCTCACCTTTCCCGATCACCGATAGTTGTTCACTTTTCGGATCGAAGTAAGTCAATGGGTCTTTGTATTATGTTTTCTTTGTTGTTGCGATATGCGATCTTGCAATCGCTTTATCGCAATAATAAGGAATTTTATATTTATTCATAAGACCGATTTCATTATTGTTCAAAAGGTTTATAATATAATGTTTCCATTGGACCTTTTGATTAAGGATTTTCTAATGATGAGTTGATACCAATTTATTCACACATCTATGTTTAAAAGGGACCAATTTCATATTATAGTTAGAAAGAAAAATTTTATGAAATGGGGGGTTGTTGTACAGCACAACAGTAGGCTAATCAATGGTGTCTGTGACAATGTGTATTTTAAGGCCTTGAATGATTTTTTAGCTTCTTTATACCTTTGAAATGGGATTTCTTACCAAAGAAGGTGCAAGAAACCATGCACACAAATTGCATAATCAGTGACAAAGTGTTGTAAGAAGTTAGCCTTGTCTTGCAATATTTGTAATTGCTTTAAATTTCTAAGCGATGGGATTTATCAGATGGCTTGAACCTTCATAGGGTTGACTCTAATTCCTTTTTGGGAAACTATTAATCCCAATAATATTCCTGCATTAACACAATAGACACACTTGAGGGGTTGAGGTGAAGGCTATACTGTTGACACCCCTGAAACGCCAAGAAAATATCTTCCAAATGGTTTGAACGCTTTTTGGGATGGACTGTAAGTTCATCGAAATAGACTAGGATCACCACATATCCACATCACTTCACACTTTGTACCCTCACAATTTCACTTGCACACACTTTCACTACACACACAAAGCTAACTTAAACTTTGTATAAAGGGTATCTTCTTTCTCGAGACTTTCTACCTTGTTTATTTAAGGTTAGATTTCACACCCTAAAGTGAATCAAGAATCTCTAAAAGTAAGCATATCTTGAACACATTAAATTTGCCATAGGGCCCATAAGATATATTATAGTTTAGGTTAGTACTACGGGAGTAGGCAACACAAAATCCATTGTTAAATAGGAGTTCACACAGATCTACTTTATTCGTCAGAAAACATAATAGATATCACCTGAATCTTTGCGGAAGTGGCTAAGCATTCATATCATACATTATTAAGATAAATTCAAGACAGTCACATAACATTTAATCAATATTTCACAAAACATGTCATTCATCAGTAGCATATAAAATTAATAGAGATAAATAGAAATACTCAGTAATTCTTTAGAAAGTTGTCTTATTAATCTTCAATTTACTGGTTACAGACTCAAACTACCCTACGCACTCAGTTGCAGGGGCTTGCACACTTAGTTGCGGACTCTACCTAGGCCTCCGCACACTCAGCTACAAAGCATTCCTTTCTCTACCTAAGTGCAAGAAGAAGAGCCTTCCTACCTTAGCTCCTGCCAAAGACTCTCCAATGAACCCCCCAATTCTCTATCTAAGTTACTTATTCCTTTTGCTAAGAATCAACTATTTATAGACTTTTCCATACAATGCCATGGTCCGTGGACCATGGGTCAATCTCAAAACCGACTCAAAACTTTACTTAGAATAAGGGGCTAATCCCCTTTGAATCTTATTCATCTACGCATTTCTCATCCAAAAATCATGGAGACTTTATATCTTTTACAAAAATTGACTATTTAATCCTATTCTGCCCTTGGGGACCCCATACCAACACAAAGGAACCCTTTTGATGGGAATCCTGGTCCTTTTCCTTCTTTTTGAAATATTGGTTCTCCTTATATGGTAACGTTATCCCTTCCCAGATTTACCATTGGTTTTCCAGTTTAGTTATTTTCGACCCCTATGGTTTTGAATGTCCAAACTATTTATCAACCGAGTTCTCCTCCACCTGAACAATATCAACCTCAAGTTGATCCTAAATTTTAGCCTTTTCATTCTTCACATGTTGTTTCTTTATCTATTTCGCCCTCATCACCTGGTGAAAGTATGGATTCTAGTAACCAGGAAGCTAAGAAGAAGAAGAAAGGGAATAAGAAGAAGAAGAAGAATAAAAATAATCAGGGGGAAACAAGCAGCCATTGCTATTGATGCAAATAGTATGGATAAACCTTCCAATTAGCTCCACAAGGTTAAATTCCTTTGCATGCTTTATAAGGGTGATCACCTTCATAGAGATTGTCCTAGTATTCCCAAGGTATTAGAAGTATGGTCTACAGGATCACATTGGCTTTTGTCATCAACCTATGGAGATCATGCTAGTAATAAACCATCCAATAGTGATAGTAATAAAAAGGGTAAAGTCAAATTTCCCAGTAAAATATGTGAAGGGAATCAACCTATTCACCTTTGTCCTTATATGGATGAAGCCTCAAAAGTGTTGGAAAACCTTACAGCTTCTCAGCCTCCACTCCTGGCTGGTTCTCAAAAGATTTCTCATAATCCTCGACTAGTTGATGTAGCGATTAATCAGAATCCATATACCATCAATCTTACTCTCTCTGAATGTGAATCTCATGAGTTTGTTCAAGACCAACCATTGGTTGAGAAAATGGTTCACTCAATTCCACCTTTATTTGATCATACCTTTCCCATAGAGAGTGAACTTCATACTACTCGGGTTCTTCTTATTTCTTTAAATTCCAATGAACTAGGGGGCAGTCCTCTCATTCCATTGGAACAAGGGGGAAATCCTATCATTCCCATACCACAAGGGGGTAGTTCTCCCATTTCCACCGCACCCCCTCCAAGTAGCATGGTCACTTCTTTTGATTGGAGTCAACTGGCAGGATATTGTTTTCCTCCTTACGTGCCCTTCCAAATCATAGTAAAAGCTTAAAATGTGGTCATACCTAGCACAATCACAGATGAAATCACATATGTTAGTATTATATCATCAACTACTTGGCAAGCTTTAGGTTCTATGTAGATTATGCCTATTACCTAGAATCTGTTGGCTTTTAACAAAGGAACCAGTCAACCATTAGGGATCCTTCCTAAGTTACCTATTACTTTGGGAGGAAGGACAATCTATATCAATTTGATGGTAATCCAAAGCCCTTTGGATTTTAATTTACTCATTAGGTGTGACTATGTTTTTCATGGGAGCTCTTGTCTCTTCACTCTTTTGCGTGATGTGTTTCCCACATGAAGTAAAAATCGTGACTATTGACCAACTTTTGTTCGTTGGTCCTAATTTGACTCCCAATCAACCAACTTCCCTAAATGGTCCTTATTTGCAAGTGGTATATTCCCCACCATAGGTTAATTATGTGGCAATATATCCCATTCATGTACCACCTGATGAATATGAGCCTTTAACTATCTGCTCAACTTCTTACGACCTAGATCTAGTAGGTCATGTAGTGCATCATTTACTGGGGGATTTAGATTCTGACCTTTCCATTAGATCTTATTAACGATGCTGGACCCATCAACATTCAAGGGAGATCCCTGATATGAAGTCCCAATTAGATCTCACACCATTTGGTGTAGGAGTCCCATCCATTATAATGGCCCAGTTGCCAAATACTTAAATATTTTCCTTGGCTCTAGTTGTCAACACATGAGAGTGATGCATGATATCCTTGAAAAGAAAATTGAGTGTGCAGTGCAATTGTGTCTAGGTTATCATATTGAAAAAAGGGGAGAAAAGAGAGCTTCTAAGTGAGAGGTAATAGTACCACCCTGGGAGAGACACATATGAACCAAAAGGACTTGTCCAACATCTAGCGGAATAGTCCACAATGGATGGAACATATGTTGCAACCAACGAACAAGGGAAGATACATCTAACATCCAGTAGAATAGTCCACATCAGATGTGATGGTCATTATAACCGATAAGAAAATAAAGGTCAGTCTAGTATCCAGTGTAATAGTCCATAAGGACGAGACAATAGTAACAAACATTACAACACATTCCCAACAAGATAAGCACTAAAACAACTGAAATAGTTCAACTATCTTATTACATGTGAAAGCAAACATGAAGTGCAAATGTTCACATAATAGTCTTACAAACATTCATAAGTCATGCATGAAGAAAATGTTGGAGTTAGAAGGCTTCTGTAATTAAGAAAAAATTCCAAGACACATATTTACATTGTACATCAATAGCCCCACTAGTGGGACATTGGAGCCACTCCTTGCTACTCAAAGAACCAGCTGATCTCTCTAATGCCTTGTTGAAGGAGCCAAGGCAAAAAGTCCTTTGCTCATACATTGATGGGGTATATATAATGAAGGGGTGATGCTTACCCGTTATGACTCTTTAACTACCCTCATGACTATACAACTTCCTATGAATTTTCAACTTACATGAATTTTCATATTCATGTGGCCATTGGACTTCCACTTTACAATACATTTGATTTACAATATGCATGGACCACAATAGTGATGTGACATATAATAACTCATGACACGACTTGACATGACACTACTGACATGGAACGGCTTGATGATGTGGCAATGCCAGCTACTGTTGCTATTGAGCGATGAATGTGTTCTTAGATATGCTTTCTCTTCTCCTCCACATAGCTTGGTGATGCGGGGTCTTCAATGATCTTTGATCTTGGAATGTGGTTGCACACTTGTGTTCCTTTTTCTTTCTCTTAGTAGGTCCATTCATTTGTTCAGCTATAAGTGTGCCCTTAGGCATGATTCCCTCCTTCTACTTCTTCATCATCTTGCGATGACTTGACAATGTACCTATTCCTACAATTCACTCATGACGGGACGACATCAATCCGAAAAATCCCTATCCTAAGATGATGCATTATTATCCATGAACTGAGCCTAAGACAAGTCACAAACTAGGAGAGAGAGCCCAATAATTGTGCATTGCATAGTTCCAGGTGACAGGGAGAGAGGTTGATCACTGAGACTGCACAGAGCGCAGCTCAGGCTTGACTGAGGATCCTTTTAGCATAGTCCCTGCTAGGGAAATAAATTGTGGAGTGGCCACTGGGAGTCAGTATTTCATATTTCAAGCCAACAATGGGTGATGCGGGATGAGACCCTGGGGGTCAATTTGGTGCAATTTTCGGAGGAAAGGGGGATTGGGCAACAGAGAGACCTAGAGGACAAATCTGTGCATTTCTTGAGGTCAATGAACTCCGACTGAGAGAGAGAACTTGGGGACACCTTTTCACAGTTTTAGAGGCCAAGGGAGGTTGGGTTCTATGTACATTGTAGGGTTATAGTAGACAAGGGGAAAATATTGAGGACTCACAGTGTGAAATACGTAATTCAAGTCAGAGTGGGAGGAACTACTGCATAATTCTAGGGGTAAAGGAAGGTTGTTGAACTCTGGAATTGTTTAGTGCAACTATCCTAGAGGACATTTATTATTCACTATGTATTTATAGGCAACAAGGTCACATCATTGAGGCCGGAGACTATGTATTGCACAGTTTACTTGGGGCCTAGTGAAGCCGAGTTGCCCAATCAGGAAGATTTTTTTGAAAAAATGGCTAAGTAGGGGAGGAAGATAAACTTGTGATGAACTTGAACAATGTTACACACTTATCATACTTTGACTACACAACAACATATACCACCAAATGACAAGACAAATCATAACATTTGTGTGACTGTTGTTGGGCCATGAATATGACCACTTTGTAACATTTATTTCATCCATTTTTACTCTTCTCTATTATATCATTTGTTATAATTTATCATTTAAAGCCATTTTATAAATGATTTATGCTCTTATGGATGAATATTATTTATCTTCCTTTATTTCTAATAAATTGATGATTATGCATGATTT
>APFE031002554.1:29770-47717 GCA_000404065.3 Pinus taeda | reverse complement strand
CCATTTTTAACCTCCAAGATAATTTCTAGATTGAAGATTTGACCATTAAATGTGCCAACTCAGAAATTCGTTGGAATAAGAAGAGATAGTTTTGCGGTTGCTATTCAGAGAAAATGAAGAAGAATTTGGAAAATCTGGAACATGGGTTTTGTCTAGAACGGACCCAATTAACGTTATCAAAGAAAGGTTTGCCCAAATTCTGCTTGTACTTAGAGAAATGTAGGGTTCTTTGAGCACGATTTTCTCAGATTTGTTGTTGCGGTCGTCCTCCAAATCTCAGCTGCAAAGCCAAATTCGTCTTGCTCTTGTTGAGAGATGGATGGAAATATATCTTCTTGTTGATCAATTGGTTGGAAACAATCCAATTTTTTAATAGAATCATGTTGTAATTATCTCTATTGTAACTGCTCTCTGATCTCTATTTAAATGAAAACAGAGATCAGAGAGAGGGATGGCTAAGAGAATGGAGAATTGAGGATTTAGAATTAGAGATTTAGAAAAGGTTCGCAAGCATCGAAAAAGAGTCAAATATTCTAAAATATGATAGTTGATCCAACAAGTGAAAGGGTTGAAAGAACTATAGGAAAGATCATGAAATGAGCTTAAGGGTTTACAATAATCAAGGGAAAGACCAAGGAAGGATTCAAAATTTGAGTGCAAGACAAAATTTTGGAGGGTGTTGCATCCACTACAACAGTTAGCAACACATGGGTTGAATTCCAGCTTCTCTGTCTTGGTTAGTTTCTTCTGTGTACGACCTTCATCCTTCATGGATTATTGATTGTCATGTAGATTAATTTGGCTTCCCCACTTATCCCATGGTAAGACATGGGCCCCTCTATACCCAATCATTTGAGCACAACATAATCACAATGTTTGGAATTGGGAAGGGTAGTTTAGCTCATGAGCTTAAGATTTTTAGAGTATATGTTTCCATCTCTGGTGTTTCTCTGAATGCCAGTAGGCCTGGAGAGTACCTCAGTGAAGTCACATAAAAACAAAAACATTGCTCCACTACCAGAGAGCTTGGACAGTACCCTAGTGGATTTTCTTGCTTCACCTCTCTCTGTAGGAATCTGCCCTCTTCTTTCACCTTTATTTATATATTTAGAGAGAACTTTTCATCGAAACTTATTTATTTTTGGGCAGAAGAGGGTGTTAGAAAATTATATATTACAAAGCAATGGAACACATAAAATATTGCATAAATATAAACATAGAAAATGCATAAAACAAGAGAGACACAGATATACGTGGTTCACCTAGTTTGGCCTATGTCCACCTCGAACAGCCAATCATTCCTTTCTATTATCCAACAAAATGAAGAGACACAACTTATAGCAGATCCGCTGTAATATCCTCTATTTTCTTTCACAGTCTCACCTCTCTGCTTCTCGCTCAGAGAATACACATATATTACACAGACTCAATACAATGCACTCATACAAAGAGAGGGGTTGCCTTCTAGGGAAAAAAACCCTAAACTAAACATAATTTCTATCGTCAGATCATCCGCCTAATGAACAGCCTAGATTGACTAGAAATTACTATACTTTTACAAGTCAATTTTACATCTATTTTTAGCTTCAGGGGTGCTGCCCCCCAAACCCCCGTGGAGGGACCGCTGGCCCTCAGACCCCCCAACTGGGGAGGATCGTCCCCGCTTGAAACCCTACAGGGTATACATCTGGCTGAAACAAAGACCTCTAAACGATCATGCTCCATACTCAATTATCTCCCACTTGGATAATGATTGTAGCAACTCCACTGCTACTTCATTTGCTGGACAATGACTTCTCTTTGGACCTAGTTGTTTCTCATCTTCATCGTCATCCTTGAAGACCAATTGAAACTGAGCATATTCTCAGTTTCTCCCTGGTTACGACTTTTGTTAGCATATCTGCAGGATTTTGGCTAGTGTGTATCTTTTCCAGCTTTAACTCTCAATCTTCCAACACTAATCGTATGAAATGGTACTTGAGCTATATGTGTTTAGTCCTGGAATGAAATGCTGAGTTCTTTGCAAGACTAATGGCACTTTGGTTATCACTGTATAACGTGCCCATATCATGCTCCTTACCCAATTAACCCATAAACCTTTGTAACCAAAACATTTCTTTACTAGCCTCTGTAGCAGCAACATACTCTGCTTCTGTTGTTGAAAGTGCAACAACACTTTGGATTTTTGAAACCCAACTGACAGTCATTCCACTAACAGTAAATACATATCCTTTAGTGCTCCTCCTATTATCTTTGTCACCTGCCATATATGCATCAACATATCCCTGTAGAGAAATGTTTGAACCACCAAAACATAATGCTTGATTTATGGTACCTTTCAAATATCTGAGAATCCATTTCACTGCCATCCAATGTTCCTTTCTTGGATTGTTCATGTACTTGCTTACAACTCCCACTACATGTGCAATATCAGGCCTTGTGCAGACCATTGCATACATTAAGCTTCCAACTGCTGATACATATCGAACTTTAGACATATAATCCATGTCTTCTTGGGTCTTTGGGCACATTTCCTTACTAAGTTTGAAATGGCTAGCAAAAGGTGTACTAACTGGTTTTGCATTGTGCATATTAAATATTTTCAACACCTTTTGTACGTATTCATTATGAGACAATGTTAATTTGTGATTTTTCCTGTCTCTAGTGATTCTCCTACCAAGGATTTGTTTTGCAACTCCCAAATCCTTCATTGCAAATGAATTTTCCAATTTTCTTTTGAGCACATTTATTTCCTACATGTTAGACCCTGCAACAAGCATGTCATCTACATACAATAACAATATAATATAGCTGCCATCATTTTGTTTTTTCAGATAAACACAATGATCAGAGTGACATCTAGTATAACCTTGTTCAGACATAAACTTGTCAAATTTTAGATACCACTGCCTTGGAGACTATTTTAAGCCATACAAGCTCTTCTTCAACCTGCACACTAGTTTCTCCTTCCCTTTCACCTCATATCCTTGTGGTTTCTGCATATATATCTCTTCCTCCAAATCCCCATGGAGAAAGGTTGTCTTTACATCTAACTGCTCAAGATGCAAATCTTCAACAACTACTAGACTTAAAATAGTTTTGATTGAAGTCATTTTAACAACAGGACAAAATATTTCATCAAAATAAATACCTTTCTTCTGTGCAAACCCCTTCACCACAAGTCTAGCTTTGTACCTCTATTTTCCTCCATCTTCTTCCTTCAGCCTGTAAACCCATTTATTTTTTAATGTAGTTTTTCTTGCACACAACCTCACTAAGTCCCAAGTTTGTTTATGCATTAAGGAGTCCATGTCTTCTTCCATGTCTACCTCCCACTTCTTCCTGCTTTCAACCGGCATTGCTTCTTCATAACATTCGGGTTCACTAGAATCAGTCAACAATAAATAATATAATGAAGGAGAGTATCATTCAGGGGGTCTACTTATCCTGGTAGATCTTCTAACACCACTTTCAGGTGTTTGGGGTGCCTGTTGATGTTGTGGTGGTTGCTGTTGTTGTGGTTGTTGATTATTACTATTTTCAGGAACCTTTACTTTTTCAATGATTTCATCAATAACCGCATATTCCTTGTTTTCTTTTTCCTATTTCTTTTCCTGCAACTAATTCTTATACAAGACCTTTTCATTGAATATTACATCTCTGCTCCTAATGATTTTGTGATTTTCATAATCATATAAGCGATAACCAAAAGCATTAACACCATATCCAATAAAGGTACATTTCTTTGACTTTGCCTCAAGATCTGTTCTATTTTCTTTATCAATATGGACAAAGGCCTCACAACCAAAAGGCTTTAAAAACGAGTAGTTTACCTTTTTACCTGTCCATGCTTCCTCTAGAACACCACCATCCAAGGAACTTGAAGGCCCTCTATTTATTAGATAAACAACAGTATCTACAGCATCTGCCCAAAACTGTAAAGGCAATCCTGCATGCCATCTCATGCACCTTTGCACGCTCCATGAATGTTTGTTCATCCTTTCTGACACACCATTTTCTTGTGGTGTTCTTGGAATGTCTTATTCTGTGAATTCCAGCTTGAACAGTACCTATCAAACTCTTTGCTGCAATATTCACCTCCATTATCTGATCTAAGACACTTCAATTTCTTTCTTGTCTCAATCTCAACCAAAGCTTTCCATTGATTGAAAGTATCAAATACATATGATTTATTCTTAATAAAATAAATCCAAGTTTTTCTAGTTGCATCATCAATAAAAGTAACATAATAACGAGAGCCATCAAGAGATGATACCTGAGCAGGTCCCCATACATTTGTATGCACAAGCTCTAATTTTTCACTGTTCTTTTCTTTCCTAACTCTGAGAAATCCGACTCTCTTTTGTTTTCTAGAAATGCAATTCTCACAGAAGTCCAAATCAACATTCTTCAAACCTAGCAACAAATTCCTAGAGTGAAGAATCTTCATCCCCTTTCACTCATGTGGCCGAGCCTATGATGCCATAATGCTGCATCTGCTCCTTTGGAAGTTAATGCATTAACAGAGTTAGAAATACCATTGCGTAAATACAGTGTACCAACCTTTTTGCCTTTTTCTATTACCAAGGCTCCTTTGGTAACCTTCCAAGCTTTATCTATGAAAGTTGTCACACAACCTTCATTGCCGAACTGCCCTGTTGAAATCAGATTTTTCTTTCGATTTAGAACATGCCTTACCTCCTTTAGTAGCCATTGGTTTCCATTTTGTTGTTTTACAAGAACCTTACCCATTCAAACAATTTTACAGGGTTTATCATCACCCAAACAAACTTGTTCAAAATCTCCTTGAACATAGTCATGAAAGTATTTCTTATCAGGTGTGGCATGGAATGAGGCCCCTGAATCTACCACCCAGGAATCAGTAATATATTTGAAAGGAAGAATCAAAGCATCTTGTAACACCTCACCTGTCACAATTGCTTCATGATTGTTTTCTTGTTATGCATCTCCTTCTTTTCCCTTTCGAGATATACAGTCTTTCTTTAGGTGTCCTTTCTTTCCACATTTCTAGAACACTATCCTCGATCTGGACTTGGATCTGCCTTTCCTTGATTTACTGCGATATCTTGAGCTCTTTCCTCTTTCCATTTTTCTTTCCCTAGACTCTGCACTCAAAGCATTACCCGATGTATCACTGGAGCTTTTTCATCGCATTTCCTCGCTAAGGATAGCACTGACAACATCATCAAATTTTAAAGTACTAGATCTAGAAACAGAGTTACTAATGGCCATTACTAAACCATTCCAACTTTCTGGTAATGAGCACAAGAATAATAGAGCTCTAACTTCATCATCAAAGTTTACCCCTACAGAACATAACTGACTTGTAACAGCATTAAAATCATTTAAATGGTCTGCAACAGATCCACCTTTCGACATCTTCATATTAAATAACCGTTTCATAAGGAATACCTTGTTTGAGGCCGAGGGTTTTTCATATAGTTTCTCCAACACCTTAATCAAACCCTTTGTCATTGTTTCCTTCGAAATGTTGAAGGCAACCGATGCTGTGAGGCACAACTGTACTATTCTGAGTGCCTTTCTATCAAGAAGGTTCCATTATTCATCTGTCATACCCATTTGCATCTTTGATTTTCCGCCCAATGGTAGGTATAGATCTTTCTGATATAGATAATCTTCCATCTGCATCTTCCACAGCGAGAAGTTTTGGCTATTAAATTTCTCGACCCTAAACTTACCATCTTCTTCCATTGCTCCCACTCGAATGAGGAACCTTTCTTTCTTGCGAGTTTATTAGCTAAACAGACCTTCGGGTCTGATACCAGTTGTTAGAAAATTATATATTACGGAGCAATGGAACACATAAAATATTGCAGAAATATAAACACAGAAAATGCATAAAACAAGGGAGACATAGATATACGTGGTTCACCCAGCTTGGGCTACGTCCACCCTGAACAACCAATCCTTCCTTTATATTATCCAGCAAAATGAAGAGACACAACCTACAACAGATCTGCTGTAATATCCTCTATTTTCTCTCACAGTCTCACCTCTCTGCTTCTCACTCAGAGAATACACATATATTACACAAACTCAATACAATACCCTCATACAAAGAGAGGGGTTGCCTTCTAGGGAAAAAAACCCTAAACTAAACATAAGTTCTACCGTCAAATCATCTGCCTAATGAACGACCCAGATTGACTAGAAATTACTATACTTTTACAAGGCAATTTTACATCTGTTTTTAGCTTCGGGGGTGCTTCCCCCAAATCCCCCGCCGGGAGAATGCTGGCGCTTAGACCCCCCAGCCAGGGGGGATTGGCCCCCCACCGAAACCCCGCGGGGGGGACAAGTCCCCCCTGCACCCCCACGCATGGAGGGGTGTACAAACATCCTGAGGTATACATATAGCTTAAAAAAAGACCTCTAAACAATCATGCTCCATACTCAACAGAGGGATCTTGACTTACTGAGAGTAGGATAGATTTTTCCTTCAAAGAAGCATATAAATACCTCAAATTTAGGTTTTCTTGTTTAGATTTTTCCCGTTCTCCATTTCTACTAGTTGGATAGGCTTGAAAACATTGAGGCATAAAACTGAGTATGGGCATGAAGTTTCCATACTGGACATAGGTTCATGGTTGCACCAAAGCTCTCCTTACGAATGGATCTTATTTCCGTCAGAACTTCATCGGCCAAAAGATGCAACCAACACAAGGAAGATGGACAAAAAACTATCCAAGCACTGCAATGTCACAAGGCTCTTTGAACTTTAGCCACACACACACATCAAAGCCTCAATGCAATAAGGCACACCACTTATTTACATGACAAAGCAACACAAAACTAAAGTGAAAACATAAAAAAAAAATTACTATCTACATAGTGCAGGGCGCAACCCTAGATATTCATTGAAAATGTTGTTTTATGTCTTGGCCATTGACAGGGAGATAGTTAATATTCCCCTCAAGTGATTGAAGACGATACGTGTGTTAGCCAATATTTTCGTGAACTATGTAAGGACCAATCCATAGGACTGAAACTTAGTGTGTTTTCCTTTGTCCTCGTGGGCTTTGTCCCACTTTAAGACCAAGTCTTCCTATAGCTTGTGCAAAGTTTCCATCCTATTCTGAAATAGAAGACATGGCTTTCCTTAGGTTTCTTGGGACAATTGGAGAGCGGGAAAGTAGATTTTCATTAGGAGGATGGCTTCATTTCCATACACCAGGAATTAAGGGGAGGTGTTCAGAGAAGTCTTAGGCATGACTCAATCAACCCAAAAGGTATTCACCAAAGTGGAGTGCCAGTTTCACTGGTCAGTGAATATGGTATTTTTGATGATACAGATGAGGTTCTTATTCATGGATTCAACAAGACCATTTCCATGTGGATAATAATTAGAAGAATGTTTCAAAATAATACCATTTTACAATGAAAAATCATAAATATTTAACGAGGAAAAGTATGTTGATGACTTTCTAATCATTCACCTGTTTTAGTGACACTGCCTCTTTCCACCGTGTTAAATAATCTCTAGTAGTTAAGATATAACAGTGTTTCTTTGATAAGTGAAGGAAAATTCCCTAATGATATCCAAGCCCAACTATTGAAAAGGTTCTTCTACTACAACAAGCTGCAGTGGGGTTGTTGACCTCTAATTTCTGTCGGCACACCCTTGACATATCAGATACTTGCAGGCATAGGCATGAGCATCCTTGAATAATGTAGGCCATTAAAAGTCAGCCTACATAACCTTGTGTTTTGTAGTGTTTCCTATGAAGTGTCCCTCAGATGGTCCATCTTGGAGATCACGTAAAATCTTGTCTCAATAGTATGCCTCCAAACACCTGAGAAATATTTCATTGTGGTGCTTCCTGAACAACACCCCATGCACCAAATGATATTACAATTCTTCGAGTTAGAGTTCCCTCTTCTACTGCATATGTAAGAGAGAGGGCACAATGCCATGCTCAAGATATTGGTGCACATCTGTGTACCAAGAGGTTATGCCTGAAGTGGGGAGGCTCTCTCAATGTTGTACATCTTGATCTCTTTCTCCCATCCTCTGAGCTCTCCTTCTTCCTATTTTACATTAACTAGATCTACTGCTGATTTGCAAAGACCATGATCCTTGATAGTGTGAATTGGCTTGATGTCAAGATTGTATTCCTATAATTCAGTCATCCAATTTTCCCTTGTTTCACCAAGCTCTTGTTGGACAAAACGTGACCTGACCGTTGAGTGTGGAACAAAGATAATACAATGATTTTTAAATAGATAGAGTTTAAAGTATTTTACCACCTTGTACATTGCATAAGACTATTTGTCCATGGTGGGGTAATTGAGCTCTGGTCCTTGTAGGCTTGCACTCATAAAGGAGATAGGTTGTTCATTTTTTAACTCATCCTTTTGAGATAGAATAGTAGCAAGAGAGGTGTCGAAAGTGAAAGTGTAGAGAAATAAATCTTTGTTTAAGTCTAGGCTATAGAATGTGGGTGCTTATGCTATAGATTTCTTAATAAGGGAGAATGAGTCCTTTTCCCTTTTATCCCATTTATAGACTATGGCTTTCTTGTTCACCAGGTGGGGAATCTATGTAATGGTTTTGACCCTATCCAGGTCCACCTTGAACCCTATTTTTGTGATGATGTGTCCTAGGAGATTACCTTTAGACACAAATATACTCTTCTTGGGGTTCAAGGATATCTCGTATTTACGACATCTATAAAAAATAATATTCAAATGGCATAGGTTGTCTAACCTCTGTTTGGAAAATACTATCACGTCATTAAGGTAGAACACTATGCTCTGTCCAATAAGCTCATGAAAGGCGATATCCATTGGACATTGGAATGTCGCACCAGTAATGACTAGCCCAAACGACATTCGTCAGAATGCAAACATGCCCCACTTTTTTCGCAATGTACGAATGAGCCGTGTTTCGGCTTGAACTCTATAGGTAGGAGTTTGATCCATCATCAACTCATAATTTCTACAAGTGTGATCATCACATCCCATTGATCTATAAAAATTACAGAACAACTACTACGAATTCTGTGTGTACTTATGCAATAAATGGCAGTTGTCTGTGGCATGATTTCCCCCTATTTGACAAATTGCGCACCACAATGCAGGCACCTCGCTCTATCCTACTTGTGTCTTTGGTCTCAATGGCATTGTTCCTCCTCCCATGAGGTAATTCGTGAACACCGGGCAGTGGTCCCTTTCATGTACCTAACCCTTGCACTTTATGCACCATACCTTGTCGCACACTTACGGGTGAGCTGTCCTGTCTTGTTTCAGACTCTACATCTCAAGACACAAGTTTTTCAACTGCGCGTGGATCTGCTGAACTCCTAGGTTAGGATCCTGTATTGGGGTTTCATGTAGCCTCATCGCGATCTCCAAGGCCTCAGCCTGAGTGGTTAGCCTCTGTTGTGACAGCGCGTTCCTTAGATGTGGTGTTAGCGATGCTACAAACCATAGTGACGTTGTCCATCTGTCAATGTCATATTAGCTCTACGAATTTTACACTTCAGTCTCTGATCCAACTCCCAAGGCGTCTCACCTAGAAGCATCACAATATCCTTGAACCCAATGATCGAATGTCTCTGACTTTGGCCTGGTAAATTCTTTTTTCAGCGCATCTTGGATATTCGTGATCCCCGCATTTGGATTGTCATTGGAATGCTTAATGTACCAGTTCTGTTAGACCCCTATACTACTACTATATTACCTTATTGTTATTAGTACAACCCCCTTATTATATTGTTGTACCCATGTAGTCCCCATATTGTTATTATTGTGCCCCATAGAAGCCCACTATTGTTATTATTGTGCCCTTACATTATTATTGTTATGTCGGCTCTGATTATATTATGACCCCTTAGACTCCTATATACAGAAATGAGGTCTTGTCCTTTGTATCATCCAAGAATTGTTCATTTATGTAATGTAAAGGAGGTTTCCCCCTTGAAGAGGCTGAATTCTAAGGCGTTGATCTATCTTTTCTATCTTTTTGTGAGCTGGTTTCATAGAATTTAGTATCAGAGCTTTGGATTCTAAGGTTTCGCTGCTCCAAATAGGCCATCGTGGCATTTTTTCTATAACTTTTTTTATGTGACATTTTAGAAGTGAAAGAAAAAACCCATTTGAGATGAAATCACACAGAACCTTGGGTCCAAATTTTAGAGCTCTTTGCTCTATATTTGTGGAGATATGATCTAAGGAAGTTGGTCTTTGTGCAGACTCCTAAATTACATTCCAAACAGGTGACCTGGGGAAAATTGTCGTAACTTTCTCTCTGAGCATCGGATTGAAATTTTGTCAGAAGGTATATAAATAGGACGGACTGTAGTTTCTTGTAATTATTTTTCAAATCCATAGCTCAAAAAAGCGACACGTGGTACATCGTACAAGTTCGCTCTACTAAACTAGTCTATAATCAGGTCACTGTGGGAGATTTGGCATAACTCTTCCTTGGAGAATCCAATTTGGATCACACTAGTGGCATTGGAATGAGGACACAGAAGGCTACTTCAGGTCACACTTTTAGCACTGGAAGAACCAAAATTATAGAGTTATAGTCATTTCAAGATCGAGCTCCTAAAATCAAGAAAAGGCAATATGAGGAAGTTTGATGGCAAGGATCCGGTAAATTGGATACTTCATATGGAGCAATATTTTGATATACATGGTGTATCACTGTTACAAAAGGTATGTATTGCATCTTCATATTTAGAACAAGATCAATTTTTATGGTATAAAGGGCTTTGTTCTCATAAAAAACTTGTTACATGGTCAATTTTCACGGAGGAAATGATAGCATATTATGAGGATACAAAGAGCAACACTGTTGGCATTATGATACATATGTTGTACTTGATGGCAACCCACTCATCTCAGATGATAAAGTATAGTGCAGAAAATTTATTTTCTGATTCACAGACTTTCACGCAGAGAAAAGTTCACGCACTTTCATGCAGAGAAACGCGCACGCACATGGGAAATCTTATGGTTGGTTCATGGTATTAGTTCGACAATTTTTGATCCTATTGTTTTGGTCCGTGGTATTGCATCCAAAAAAGTTGAACCCAAGTATTGGGTCTGTGGTATTGTTTCTCAATGGTTTTGAGTGAGGCCTAGCCTATAAAAAGGAAAGGAGATCATTTGGCTAAACACAGTTGAGTTGAAAATCTTAAGAAGAGCAAGATCTGAATTTCTGATAATCGGTTGGTGAGACATATGATGAGCCCCAAAAATGGATAATTATATGGGCTCATTCAACCTCCTAATTCAACTTAATCCACCATTCTCATTAGTTTATTGCATTGTTTGGCCTCATAATCGTCCCTATTTTCACTCCATTATTCACTTATATCTTCACATTTTACCTTCATGTCACCTCCATTCCACCTTCATATCATTATGTTTACCTCATTATTGGGCCATAACTATGCTTTTCCAAAGTTTATTAGTTCTTAACATTTTTAAGTAAATTTATGGCTAAAACTTAGAAAATAATATGCTTATACTTATACCTAACAATTAGAATGAGTTTGTTGACATGTGTAGGTACAAAGGAAGCTTCCAAGGCATCCTTATGTGGCACTTTATGCTCAAATTCGAATTTGAGAAGATCATGAACCTCATGGAGAAGATCATGGACCTCATGGAGGAGATCATGGAGGATAGGGTTATGTGTCACCATTGGTTGAGAAATATGTGGGTCAAAGGAGAGAATAGTGGGTTTACATTTATGAGGTTGTTATCATAGTCTTTGTATAAATAGGAGTACCTCCTCCATTCCAAAGGGAGGACTCTTAGAGCATTGTATCCAATTTATGATGGAATAAAGCTTCATTTGACATATATTTTCATTATGTAGTTTTAGAAATAGTTTTCCATTATGTAGTTTTAGATAGAAGTTATCTTAATGTAGTATATGGAATGGCTTGTCACTTTGTTTTCAAGGAGAATTGAGCTCACTCTAGAAGGAGCAAAGGAGCATGTTGTTTCATATTAGATCTTATTTTATTTAATTGCTTAGATGTTTGATGTTTGAGGATTTGATTGATGAATGAGTTTCAAGTTAGAATTTTATCAGTACATGAGAGGATAACCAAGAGTCTAAGTTAGGCTCTCTCTTTACCTGATTTGTATGATAATTGGAATTCATCTTTTTGCTTTTATGTTTCAAGTTATTTCATTTAGTTTACGCTTATGGATGAATTTTAGTTTAGTCTAGATTAGTACAAGAGAGGACAATCAAGAGACTAAGTTAGTCTTTCTCTCTTTGAATCTAAACAACAACTAAAGTTCATTCCCTTGTTTGCATTTCAAGTTTCTAGTGTTATGGTTTCTCTATGATACTATAGGGAAGGACAACCAGGATCTCCTAAGTTAGGAGCCTCTTCCCTTGCATATTATATTGAACCGTAGATAATTTAATTAGAGATAGAATTAGTCGCCTACTCCTGCACATATAGTGCTGGCATCATCAAAAGATTACGAGTTTCCCTGGTCGATATTTAATGCAGCAATTTAAGCCCAATAAATTGCCCAACATTTTGGCGCCGTTGCCGGGGATGGTGCTAAGGGAGTAGGCATTAGAATTTAATTTAGTATTTATTTTTCTTTAGACAAAATAATTTGTGAACCCTGGTGACAGCAGGATCTTCACAAAGAAGTTTAAGTTTAAGTTTTTTTTGATGATTTAGAGTTTAGCTAGTTTTAAATTTTGTCTTTTCAAAAACACCCCCCTGGATGAATAAAAACAAATCAAGTGATTAGTATGCTCTCTTCCTGCGCTTCGTGCGATCATGAAGATCAGAAAGTCTATTGATTTTGTTCAAATAAACATACTCTTGCTGGAGAACTAATTTGCAAAAAGACAATAAAGAATTTTGTGAATGAAAAAAAACATCTTTAAATTTCTAGATGAAATTTAGTTTTTTTAATTTTAGATTTTAAAAAATAAAAAATAAAATGTTTAGTTTTTTAGTTTTAGATTTTAAAAATAAAAAATTAGTTTCTAAATTTAGATTTAAAAAAATAAGTTTTATTTTAGATTTTAAAAAAAAAAAAAAAAAAAAAAAAAAAAAAAAAAAAAAAAAAAAAAAAAAAAACATTTTTTTTTGAAATATACACATATTATATTATTAAAAAATAAATAATAATAACCATTCTTTTGTTTTTGGATATTTAAAAAAAAAAACTAACCTTTTTTCTTTTTTTTTTGTTTTTAGATATTTTAAAAAAATATTAACCATTTTTTTATTTGTTTTTTTTTTAAATATTTAAAAACTATTGAAAAAACCATTTAACTTAAATAATAAATTAAAAAAATTTATGTTGTTTTTTTGAATTTATTTTAATAACGCGTGCTTCGGCTTCTTTTGACTAACAGAAAAAATCTCGGCTCTAGTCTCAGCTAAAAAAATGCCGATAGGAGTTGCAGAATGGGTTCAAGTCTTATCTGGTGGAATTTATTTCTATTGTTTGTGTTTGCAGGTGTTGGCTCTGCCATGGCCTACGATAAGTTGACATCCAGCGCAGCTTTAGATCCAGCGGGGCTCGTGGGAATTGTGGTCTGCCAAAGTTTTGCTCTGTTCGTGGCCGTGTCCATTGCTCTTGTAGCCTGTGCCACCAATCCATGATTGCAAAGCTCATCCAACGTGTCAGAAAAAGATGCAAATGACTCTGCATGTATATGTATTCCGACAAAGAATTTTTGAAGAAAAACTCCACGGGTTCCATTCGTATGATGAACGATGTCAACACAAGCACCGCGAAAGTAATTGGCCAGGTATATGTTGGCCAGCAATATGACCTTCTGCAGTGGAAAGAAGCCCTGATTTGTTCGTACACAAACTTGTGCGCACCAAGCCGGAAAATGATCGACGGAGGGCCAAAATATTGAATAGCCGGAGGGGTTACTCATACTTGGCACAACTTTGCATTATGCATCCTCAAAAGGCACTTTCTCCGGCTGATTTGTTCTCCACTGTACATACGTTGCACGACAAACTTGTCTTATTCGAGGGCGATTGCGTTTTACAGGATTGTATAACAGCTATTTGCGAGCAATGGTGGCGAGATTCGCTGCCTGGGAAGGAGTCTCTCATTGCTCAATCTCTCCCTTGTTTGCTAGCAAAATCTCTGTCAGTATTAAAATGCCTAGCAACAGCTTATGCAGAAGCATTTGCCTCGTATTCAGTTTATGCAGAAACGCCGGCAATAGGAGCACCGTTGCCTCCTCAGTGTGGATTCAAGAAATTTGGATCAAGGAGATTGCCTCCATTTCTGGGATGACGAAGAATAAATCCCAAGGATCATCATTACTGGCGATTGTGAGCTCTACAGGTGTGCGCAACTGCCCGCAGTTAAAACCAGCCTTTCTGATTCAATTAAATGTTATCCTATCTGCATGATCTCAATATCCCAGGAACTTGATTTATTGGACACGATTTCATCCCAGAATAGAAATCGTTAAAAAAAAGATTTTTCGGACTCCGCGTGCATTAACAGCTAGTCCTGCAGGAGCGGTGGCAGCTTCCAAGCAGCCCAGTTGCTTAACGACCGAGCCAGGGGAGAGGAATGATCTGTCAACTGATTCCATGAGAAATATCAGGTTTCAATTCATAATATAAGGAGGAGATCGTGCCAAGATTCTCTAGCATGATCAAAGAATCTTGATTTTTCTGCATTGGTTGTTTCGATTTGATTTAGGGTTCAGAAAGACACTCATGCAGAAATGAATCTATAAAAATAGGAATGAAAGCTGAGTTTCTCGACTTCTACTGAGACGATTTTCGGCATCCCCCCAAGTTATGTTAACGCATATCAGTATCTCCTTGCTATCATAGCTTGACGTTCAGAGACAACTTCCAATTAGTCCAAGCCACCCTGGGAAAAAACGGGCCAACCTTGGATGAATTTTAATCAAAGTTCAAGTGAATGCGTCTCAGTCTCTCCCCGTGGTCACGGTCTGACGCTTCGACACAGCATCTCTACTAGTCCAAGCCACACAGGCACGAAGATATCATTACACTGTGCACAATGGGATGCGCAGAAGCACAGAGCCAGAATTAAGAAGCAGCTCTGCATACTCAAAGAAGCCATATGAACAACAGCTTATCTGGCCTGATGAAGCTTCGCCATGGATACAGCAGGATCGATGAATACAGTATTATCGCTACGGTTTGTTTTTAATTAGTTTTTTATTTATTATTTACAATTAAAAAAAAAAAATTCTTAAAAAAATCCACATAAATAATAAATTAAAAACGATGTTTTTAATTTGTTGTTTAAATGCAAATAAAAAAAATGTGTGTTGTTTTTAATTTGATAGTTGAATAAAAATAAAAAATTTATTTTGTAGTGTTGTTTTTTTAAATAAAAATAAAAAATAAAATATTTTGTGTAACATTTTGGAAATAAAAAACCTCCTACACAAAATATTTTTGTTTTATTTTAAAAAAATTCCTATTTTTATTAATGTAAAAAAAAAAAAAAAAAAACAACTAATTTATTTTAAGGTTTTAACAAATAAAATTGTTTGATAATTCTTTAAAAAAATTTCAACTTAAATAATAAATTAAAAATTTATGTTTTTTAATTTATTGTTTAAAAAAAATAAATAAAATCAACATAAAACAAATAATGTTTTCATTTACTTTAATATTTTCTTTTTAAAATGTGTTCTCTAGAAAAAAAAAAAAATAAAAATTTCACAAAATTCACACAGCTTTGGAAATAAAAAAATGGAATACTTGGAAACACATTTAAAAAATCGATTGGAGGATTCAAAAGACGATAATTATTTCTGATAACTTTAAGTTGGCATTAACTCATCGCATATTTTTGTTCTATGCTTTCTGATGCACTAATATGCAGGACAGAATTGCCAAGCACATGAGTTATCTAACACCAAGAGGGAGTATTATTTCGCATGGTTGTTTTTAAGAATGGGTTGAAATTGATATCATGAATTGAGTTACTTTCAACGCTTTGATTTTTCCTAAATCTGTTTTATTTGGTATGAAATTTTTGCGTAAGAATCATGAAGGACCTGCGCAATTCTTCTTGAACAAACTTATGTTTTCTTTCTGCCAAGTTTTTTCACAGGTTACAGGATAACAAAGCGATCATTCAGGAGATTACATTGTGACGTCCATTAGTCTTCCAAAGGCTAAATTCATGAAAAATTCTAAAGACAAATCCATCTCGACAACCACTTCCTTCCATCTCCCTTTCTGAAAATGATTTTGAATTCCACCACTCGTGCATCCATAAAGTGAGACACTTCCATATCCATTTTTCACAGCAAGAGTTCTTATTCATCCACCATGCATTTTTCTTACATCCATCCATTTTCTTTGTCATTCCCCTTCATTTCCGCCAATAAAACCCTGCTTGAGTCAAAGTCCTAGAGTCTAAGTATCATTGAAAGAACACCTAGAGGCTTGTATGCCTTAATGGAAAGTACTCTTGCCAAGGAACAATGGGAGTACATTAATATCCCTTGTTCGTTGGATCTTGTAGGTGACTCGACCACGACAAATTTATTCGTACCTAACAAAGATGTGTTAGGCATCCTGACTCCCATTGGAATCAATGGTGGGAGCTCTTGTGTTGGCTAGGGGCATTCATTAACGGCCATAAGTCAACAAAACGTCTTGCTATGTTCCGACATCGACACATTTAATTCACATAGTAAGATTTGTGCCCAACAAGCGTTGAAGCTTGAAGACCCATACTTTTGTAGCAAGATGAAGCCAAATTCCATTCATTGTTTTTCAGTTTGTCATTTCCTTTTATTGACTTGAGGACAAGTCAATAAATAAGGCTGGAAGAAATGTAACTTCTATATTTTGTATCCCTTCCAAGCCTTATACATTTTCAGCCGCATTTAGCAGCAGATTCCGAACATTCAGCAGACGATCCAACAACAGATTCAACGGCAGATGCGGCAACAATAAAAGATTCACTATTCTTGATTTCATCCACCATTTTCCCAACCAAGTAAAGAAGACTACGAACACCAATTTTTACAGCCGCACGTGCATGCCTCTCATCTATTTTTGGAACGGTAAGTGGTATGATATTTTCTAACTTTTAACCATTAAATTCCTTGAAAAGTTGGAATAATAATTTTTGGAAAAAAGTTCACTTCCTTTCCCCTTTTTTTTCCCCATTTCACATAACTGTCAAACCATCCGTTTAAGGGGAAGGATACATTTACATTCATGCTTTGTTACATTTCCACATTCATATTCTAAAACCCACTTACCTTCAAAATATATTCACTATTACATGAGCATACAAATGGCTTTGTCAATAGAATTTAAAAGTTAATTGGATGCCAAAACAATCATGGTTGTTACACAAGAACCAACCATGATGCATTCCAAAAGTTAATTGGATGCAAAAACAATCATGGTTGTTACACAAGAACCAACCATGATGCATTCCAACAAAAATACTCTGCAATAAAAGTCACATTATCAATATCCAAGGATCATACATTGAATACAACAAACAAAATATGGTTGAAACACAAGAACCAACCAAGTTGTAGTTCATCAAAATAACGCCTTGCAAAAGTTAAGTAACTAATATCATGCAGAGTTTAAGCCAAAGCTCAAGTACCAAAAAGTAATGTAATAGATTGCATGAGGACATGCAATATCTTCAGTTTGGGGGTATGTTGGGCCTCATAATCGTCCCTATTTTCACTCCATTATTCACTTATATATTCACATTTTACCTTCATGTCACCTCCATTCCACCTTCATATCATTATGTTTACCTAATTATTGGGCCATAAATATGCTTTTCCAAAGTTTATTAGTTCTTAACATTTTTAAGTGAATTTATGGCTAAAACTTAGAAAATAATATGCTTATACTTATACC
Source organism: Pinus taeda (assembly GCA_000404065.3). Taxonomy (NCBI): domain Eukaryota; kingdom Viridiplantae; phylum Streptophyta; class Pinopsida; order Pinales; family Pinaceae; genus Pinus; species Pinus taeda. The sequence continues at coordinate 29,811 of APFE031002554.1, read as the reverse complement.
TAACAATTAGAATGAGTTTGTTGACATGTGTAGGTACAAAG
>APFE031002550.1:0-11598 GCA_000404065.3 Pinus taeda | reverse complement strand
TTCCTCCAAAAAGGCTTTGAAATAAAACTTTAAAAAGAAGTTCGATCCATTTGATATCAAGAACCACTACTAGGGCTTATTGGTAAAGCGCTCTATTGTTGGATTAGAGGTTAGGGGTTTGAATCCCTCGGGCCTCACCCGAACCCATAATGAAATTTTGTTCTACTGTTGGAGTGCCACGTGGCAGCCCATGACTAGGCCACGTGGCACCATATTACTGGTCCACCTCAAACAACCACGAAGCAATAAAATGTGCCCAACTACCAACGAATCGAATGATGTCACTTGTCCACTTCTGATTGGCTCGTACCTGTACGGTCACCCTGCTGAATCAATAGTACAGTCAACCCAATTAGTGGCCCAGTCAACAGACCTCCCCAAATTTTACCTGTTTGGGAAAATAATCAGAACGCGATAGCTTGAATATACGATTTCGAATTGAGATGAAACAAACATTGTTGGATTCAGAATGAGAGCACTTTTATTTGGTGTTGGTTTCAAGACTTTTTGGGCCTTTCATTTTTGAGCTAAAAATTGATCACCTGATCACAAGTACAAAGAGACATTTAATACTATTTTTCAATAATAAATAAGAAACGTTGTGCTTTATTTAAAAATTTAAATCAACCCAAAAAAAGAGTGGAAAGTTATAATTCAAAATATTAAAAAAATAAAAACAATATCTAAGAAACAATATCAAAATCTTCAACATAATTGTAAAAATAAAATAAAAATAGAGAAAAACCAAGCTAAAAAATTGTACACTAAATAAACCAATCATTGGGTGTTGATTCTTAAAAAAAAAAAAAGTGTACACTACATAAAACAATAATTGAATATTGAGCCTCAATGAAATAATAACATACATTGTATACAAAATGCAAAGGACCCAAAGTATTTAAATCAACAAAAAATAATATTCATTATTCAACATCATGAAAGTTATAAATCAAACAATAATTGAATGTTGAATGTTGAGCCTCAATGAAATAATAACATACATTGTATACAAAATGCAAAGCACCCAAAGTATTTAAACCAACAAAAAATAATATTCATTATTCAACATCAAGAAAGTTATAAATCAACAAAAAGTAATATTCACTATGGAACACCATGAAAGCCTTTAACAAACAATCACTTTTAGGAGACAAAGAATCACTTTTAGGAGATCTGTTTCCACGATATTTATAGGGAGCTCAATACAAGAACAAACCAACATTCAAAAAACTCTATCATTGGATCCTGAATATATTCATTATGAACAACTTAAATAATGCTACAATCTAAAGTGTACATTTGTTCCCAATAGACTAGATGGTTATCTCTGAACTCTCCCGCATTTCTAAAAGACAATTCATACTACTGTGTCAGCTTTCTAGTTCATCAGATAAAAGTGATACCATTATTCTTTGCAAAGTAGACTTCAAATCTTAGTTGTTAGATTTTTCTCTAGTTTCCATAACTTTTGAAACACTTCATGTGTATTTTATCACTTTTTATTATATCAATTTTGTTCTAGTATATCCATTTGATATTAGTTCCTGCACCAATATATCAATTTTATACTAAGTTTTATGGAACTAGTTATCAACTTAATTATTATAGTCAAATATGAGCTTTTTGATCAATGTTGCCCTCTTTAACAACAATTGAAAAGGTTTGGAAAACTCAGTTTTATCTACTCAACCATGTACTTTTTTTATTCAAATGAATAGCAAAAAAATATCTCTTTTCTCTAAAAAAAACAATTACTTCCTTAAATAACCAAGGTAGCATATCAAAATTCAATAATTTAGAAATCAAAGTGAATGAGCAAAACCTCCTAGATGTGAACTTTTGAAAATCAATAGTCTAGAACCCTTATAAAACCCTTGGCACATCCTTAATCTTCCATTATTGTGACAATAGGAAAAAACAGACAATTTTCTACAAATGTATCCACAAAAGAAGTTGCAATAATGAAGAGAGGAGGAATTTGTGAGTGAAATTGAAGAGTGAGAGAATGCCATACTTGTCCTTGGCATCCTATCCTTCAACATCAAACTAATTTATTTGCTTTGCCATCTTCTCTTATACATAATACTCAAAATAAATTTAATTTTAATTAAAGGAAGCAACTCAACACATGAATGTAGAGAGAATAAATCTAAATGGGATGAGAAAGTCAGGATAGATATTTAAACGGGTAATTACAGTGGGTGCATTTGGAGGAGAAGTCGGAAAATTTCATGGCATAACTTCTAAAAATTGGTGGAATCTTTCACGTCAACATGTACATGTCTATAGCAATTGGGAGTGACCAATAGTTTAGATAGCCAACCCACAATATAAAAATCACTCCAAAAACAAATAAGCTAAATCCCCAAGGAACAATTTGGTAACGCGACAACATAAAACAAGTTTCTTCACCACATGGTAGGAAAGTGTTATCGTTATTAGCCTCAGTAAAACAATGTGTTAAAAAATGTATGGTGAAACAAACATAAGTTAGTAGGCAAAAAGTCTAAGCATTGTGTGATAATTATGATAGGTGGTGGGGGGCAGTTACAAATTGGATCGATTGCCCAGTCTAGGACCACTCAACCTTACCTTGCAAACTCCAATTCTAATGTCGACAACAAACAAATATATGTGAAGCGATTATACAAATTGCTTTATTTTAAAAATAATAACAATCAGATTACAAACATATTACCCATGAGGTGTAGATCACTTGGTTTGAGCGTGATTTAGTCCCCACCAAGTCTTAGTTTCAAATCTCATGGGGAAGGGTCAAGGATAGAAATCACTTGGGAGAATTAAACTATGGGGTGATGACATCCCATTGTGTGATATCATTCTTCCATCCAAAAACAGGCTACCTCTAGCGTAAGTTTAATATAATTAAATAAAAAATATAAATCTATTGTCCAATAAAAATTGTAATTATTTTAAAATAATATTAAAAATATATTTTTATTCCAAAATGGAAACATTATATATATATAATAAACAAACAAATAAAAATAAAGAAGAAATTGGAATTGTTATTAATCGTAAAACAAAACTAATAATATACAATAGATACATAGAATTACATAGTAGCTAGTATGCGCCACTTAGTTTAAATATATTCTTTCATTAAACTAAAAATAAATAAGACAAAGATTCGTCACAAAAAATAAAACACTAATAAAATGTTGATTGTGAATTTCTCACAAAAAATAGAAATAATATAACTAATTTGTTTATATATATATTATATATTTGTGTTTTATTTTATCTAATATATATTTATTTTTAAATTAAATTGTATTAAAATATGTTTTTAATATAATAACAAAGGCTACATAGTAGCTAGTACTCCTTAGCTTAAATAACACAAAAAATAAACAAAAGACAAAGATTTCATTAAAAAAAATGTAGTAAATATTGTATTGTGTAAATGTCATCACCAAAAAATTAAGAAATAAATAACTAAAATTGTTATATAAACATCACACATATGTGTTGTGGTTGTGTGTTTTTATTTTTTTTAAAATATATGTAATGTTATAATTAAATTATAAACTAATGCTTTTTAATATAATAATAAGTCACCTTGAATTGAAAATATTGTGAAAAAAAGTTATAATTCATGAAAATAGAAAGAAAGAAAGAAATTATTTTCACGTCCACGAGGTTAAAGATTGCCTATGAGACAGACTATTTCTTCATTTGCTTGATGTATTCGACCATTTTTTTTGTGAAATTTCACAATAAATGCTCCGAGCTTTTTGACAAACCCCTCGCTAAATAGATTATCCAAGAGCTAGCTGCCAGCGTATCTGCATACCTTTCCTTGTTGTCTTTGAAGGCCTCACATTCTAAAATGAAATGTTTTTATGTTTCCACTTTTATGAAAAGAAAAAATCAAAAATCAAAAAGTCAAAGAAAAAAGAAATAAAACAAAAAACAAAAAATTAGTAATTAATAGAAATGAAAGTTACTAAAAAACTCACAATAAGACCCTCAACCAATCCACCTTAACAAAATAAAATTAAATAATAACAAAAATAAAAAAAATTGAATTTGTTATATACCATGGAAGGTCAAAAATTTTTTGTTCAAACAGACAAACTAATACCTAAGTCAATACCAAATTGAAATGCAAACCATATTAAATTTAAAATATGGACAAAAAATTATAATTCATGAAAATGGAAATAATAGAAAAAAGAAAAATAAATAAAAAAGAAATAAAACTAAAAACAAAATATTAGTAACTCATAGAAATGAAAGTTACTAAACAATTCATGATAAGATGTCAATCAATTACCTTACAAATAAATAAATTTAAATAATAACAAAAAATGAATTTCCAATGTTAAATTGTGGATACACGCCATATTTTTTTATTATCAAAGACAAACTAATACAAAGTCAAAGCAAAACTAGAGCAAATATAAGAAGTGCTACATAGTAGCTAACTTTGCTGCTTAGTTTAAATATAGCTAAATTACAGTAAAAACATTGAATTCAAATTAGTGTTAAGATTTAAAATTCCATCAATTTGAATTTTAATAGTTGGTAAAGTCTTGATTTGTGCAATTAAAGAGCAAGGCCCTGATTTCAATGCCTATGCAAACATAGCTTTAAAAAAATATAATATGTTATACTTGCATTTACATTTGAACTACGTTAGTCATCCAAATCAAGGTTGTCACTTCAAGTCAATAATTATATATTTATTTCTTAAAATTTGAACTAAAATATTCAATAAAAAATTCTTTAAATATAAGCATTAATTTATTACTAGCAATTGCCCCCAAAGGTGCAAAAGTATGTGGGAGGAATAGAAGATTTTGGAAGATTATCTTGCCACTCACTCCAATGCAAGCATTGTTAATCGTTTCTATGAGTGCAACAAAATTGCTTCTCGACAAGAATATGTAGATTACAGATATCTAAAACCACTCAGAGTCGTTAGAAAGGGGCATAAAAATCTCTAAAGAGGACTCCACCTGTTAGATTTTAATGATTGATGAGCATAATTAGGCTTCTATTAGGATTGAAGAAGGCATTTTCAATATTAAGAAAGATGTCATTGTCAGTTCCTTCGGTATAGTTCAATGTCGGAGCAAGAGGAATGGGAATCACAACATAAGAGGTGCAACTTGAGTAGAGTGACACTCTTCCAGAGGTGGAAAGAGAGACACTCTTCCAAGAAAAACAATCTAGTTTCATTAATCATTTTCTTGTTAAATTCATTTTTGTGCTAGTTTTGAGCTTATAGGTCCTAAGTTTTGTAAATGTGGGAACCATGATAATATAAAAGTCAATTAAACAAAGTCTTTCGGTATAAATCACATGAGAGAATTTTTTGGCCGACGTGTTTCGAACTAATAGGTGTGGTTCATCATCAGGACCAGATGAAGAGGCAAACCATGGCAAAGGCTTAAATAGAGAGCAATGTAGAGACATAATTTCAAGTAACGGCTATATTTGAACAATAATGTTTAAATTATAATATTAATTTGATTAATATATTAAAAAATAAATATATTAAGTAAAGACTATAGATTAAAGCAGCTAGTTTTTGAAAAATATATTTTAAATAATGATATTATTCATTAATTTATTAAAAATATAATAGGTTCCGGCTAAAAATTAAAATTTAAACTAAAGTTTTTGAAAAAAATAATATCAAATTAATTAATTAACCAAAAATTAATTTATTAATAATTAAAACAAATATTAATTAAGTAAACGACTATATAAACGACTAGTTTTGAAAAAATAATATTTAATAATTATATGATTCATTAATTATTAAAAATATTAAATAGTATCTCGCTATATTAAACTCTAGTTTTTTGAAAAATATATCTAAATTAAATTTATAAACCAAATATATTTTTTGTAAGGCTAAAGAAGGACCTTTTGTTTTTCTATTTAACCAGGTTGAAATAAGTACAAGCATTTGGTGGCCTCAACCTGCCCAGAAGGGAAACCGGGTCTGTTGGCCACCTTAAGTCTTTATAAGTCGACCAGTAGCAAAAAAGACAAAGTCTGCATATCCATGCCAAGTAAACTTCACTATCAAAATTACTAATCTGGTATCCTATCGACATTAGCAACTAAAACAAAAAAAGAGAGCTTGTTCTCAGAGAAACAAGGTAAACCATTGGAACAACTAGAAGGATTAATCTACCATGATTTCAGGTTGAATATCTTCATTTCTTGTCGCTGGAGCTATCTTCTTCAGTTGTTGTTGAATTTCCTCCAACTTACTGTCCTGCATGAGCATAGTAATTTGGAGATTTTTCATTTCTCGCCTTAAATTTGGTATGCCCTGAGCCATCTCTGCCATTTCCACTGCAACCTGCTCCATTGCCTTTGCCATTAGTTGCTTCAACACCCAATATACATGTAAGGTCTGCTTGTAAGGACAGGCGGCCTTTGACATTGCCTAGGTCAGGGATCAGGTTACCCTAGTCTTCCATCTTCGGTTCCAAGTCTTCCTGCATTGCATTTGTTTCTAGTTCTTGAATAAGCCTGCAGATATCGGTGTTTGTTCCTTCATTGTAGGCTTTTTCTACCTCTTGCACCATATGTTTCATATTTTTTCGACCTCGTCTCTGACATACTAGCGAGGGGGTTCTAAATTCCTGTCTGCCAGATTGTCGAGCTCTCCCTATGCCCCTGCGCCCTCTTTCGCGACCTAGGCGAGCTAGTTTGTTCCTGGTAGCTGCCTGACTCCCCTGCCCAACATTAAAGGATGCGTTCCCTGTGAGTTCCCTCTTCCGGGATCCTTGGCTTTCTTATCCAAATTCGTTCCCTCCCCTTGCTGCTCTTTCTCAGACATTTTGACCTTTCCCGCCTCTTCTTTCTTGGAATGACATTGGTATTTGTACTCAAGGGTCTTCTCTTCCTCCCAAGCCATCTGATTTTCTGTCTCTGGCTATCCCTGCTCAGTATCTAACTGTGATCCTTGCATGCCTTTGTCCCGACCTGTCCGGCTTCTTGCCTTGCTAATTTCGACTCCAACCTTTCTCATTCTTCCTACCATTGTCTTTTGCCCCTTTCTGAGATGAATTGCAGAAAATACCGGCCAACTTCTAGCTCCCTTCGTCTCCTTCCTTAGCATTATACTATCTTTGGCTCTGCTCTTGCCTACTCTTATTAATCTTCTGCCGCCTACTTGACGTCCCATCGTCCGTTTGTCGCCGTTCCTTCTCCTTCTTCTTCCACTACTCTGTCATCTCCACGCCTCGAGTTTCTGTTGTGCTTGTAGGCCGTCTCAACGTCCTGTGGGATAATTATATTGAGTGGTGGCCTGCATTTGCCATCTTCCCACCTTCATCATATTCCCACACGTCGCCACCTCGTCCACCCCGATCGATGGCTTATTAAAACCAAATATTACTAGTTCTTCAAAAATAATATTTAAATAATGATATTAGTTTATTAAAATATTAATATGTAACAACTATATTAAATGGCTAGTTTTTGAAAACAAATATTTAAATAATGATATTATTTATTAATTTATTAAAATATTAATATGTAATGGCTATATTAAACGGGTAGTTTTTGAAAAATAATATTTAAATTGTGATATTAGTTTATTAATTTATTAAAAACAAATATTAATATGCTATATTAAACAGCTAGTTTTTTAAAATAAATAAATAAAATCTTTATTTATGTCGAAAAACCTGTGAACAGTTTTGAAACCAATGTTTCAGACTAGCTTAGTGAGTCCATTATCAGGGAATGAGATTTGTATTTTGAGAAGATAGAGTGCGAAATTATAGAGTTTATTAATAGTTATTGAAAAAATTTTGATGTCTTCTTTTATAGTCAGTTTACAAATGATTAATTAATTAATAATTATTTTATTTGTTTATTGTATAAGATTTATTTTATTATTATTTTATATTTATTATTTTTTTTTCTTATTATTATTTATTTTATTATTTATTATATCAATATTTAATTATTTAATTTATTTATTATTTATTATTATATTTTATTTATTTTAATCTATATTTTATAGTAAGATTTTTTGCTATATTAATTGTACTAGATGAAAAAGTATGAGCTTTTTTGTTAAACTTGATTTAAATTTTATTAAAAGGAGAGATAGGATAGGGAAAGCTAAGCTTATGATGGTTATATTTTTTTTATTAATTAGATAATTATATATATGTGTGTGTTGTGGCGCGCGCGCGTAAATCTGTGTTTACTGTTTTTTTTATTTTATTTAAAAGAGGTTTCCAAGTGTTACTTAATTTTAGTCCCTCGTCTCTATTCATGTTGTTGGAGGATTTTTCGATTTCAATTGTTTCTTTCACCCTTCTTTTTAAATAATGTTCTTTTTTGTGAATTAATTTTGCTTGTTCCATGCAAATATAGTGTGAGGAAAGGCATGCATGCTCTGCTAGACCTGATTTTTCTGACCTATTTCTTGAAATATCATTAATATGTTCTTTTAGCCTAATGCCAAAGGATCTCCTTGTTTCACCTATATATACTTTGCCACATGAGCAGGGAACCGAGTATACTCCTTTGTGATTTTTTGGGTCTATTAGGTCCTTGGCAGAATCTAACATGTTTTTGATGATGTTAGGGGGTGTGAAGGCAACCATAATGTTATGCTTAGTGAGAATTCTGGCGATTTTGTCTGTGGTTCTTTTTATATAGGGTAAGGAGATTCTAGGGTTTTCAAGAGTTTTTCTTTTTTGGGTATTGGTTGTGGATTCTTTAATTATTTTTTTGGATAATTTTTTTCTAATAGCCATTGTTTATAAAGACCTTGTGGAGATGGTTAAGTTTTTCTTCTAAATGTTTAGGGTGAGAGATTCTCAAAGCTCTAGTAGCTAGGGTTTTGATGACACCGAACTTTTTCTTTGGATGGTGGTGGGAATTTGAGTGAAGATATTTGTCAGTGTGAGTTTGTTCCCTGAAGACCTGGTGGCTTAGTTTGTCATTTTTCTTTGTAAGGAGGACATCTAGGAAGGGAAGCTGGTTGTCTTTTTCAATCTCAATAGTGAATTTAATGTGTTCAGAGAGGCTATTTAAGTAAGATAAGAATTCATTAAGTTTATCTAAACCATGGCTCCATTTAGCGGGGAGTTGGTTGTCTTTTTCAATCTCAATAGTGAATTTAATGTGTTTAGAGAGGCTGTTTAAGTAAGATAAGAATTCATTAAGTTTATCTAAACCATGGCTCCATTTATCTAAATCAAAGTCAAACTTTAAAGGAGGGGAGTAAAAAATTATAAAAACGAGTGAAGACCCTAATCCAGACAAGATCATTTGATAAATAAAATAACTAATGGAAATAAAATAAAATAAAATAAAAATAATTAATGGAAAAATAAATAAAATAAAACAAAAATATATACAAGTCAAAATAAATAATAATAATAATAATAATAATAATAATAAAATAAAAACATATACATAGATATCCAAAGAAAAAATAATCAATAACTAAAACGGGGTCAACAATAAAATATAGGGTTCAGGTCCATTATACAAATAACAAAAATACTAAAAGGAGTTAAGAACGAATAAGATGATAAAATACATAAAAACACGAAGGATCAAGAAAATAAACTCTAATGAAGAATAAATCAACAACAAATACTATAAAAATGATGCCAATACCCAAGACTAAAAATAAAAAATAAAAAATTAAGAGGACAAGACAGGGACCCAACTTTTACTAATATTCCAACCATCATCTCTATTCAAATTATTGGGTCTTTTTTCAATTTCTAGGGCCTCCCTCAATTTACGATGATGGAAATGACTAACCTTAGCAATGACTTGGGCTTCCTTAACTGAAAGACTTTGTTTAATTTCATTTATGTTACACATCATTTTATTATGAATTTATTTTGACTCTATCATTTTATTATAATAATTTAATTACTATTAATAAATTTTAATTTTATTTGATAATTAATATAAATTATGAAATAAATTTTCACAATTTTAATTTTATATTAATTAGTATATATTGAAGACCACACAATTTTAATCCTTACAAAGCTATTTGTTAACTAATCATATGTTAAGTGGTGATGTGTGTAGTCGAATTGTCTCATGTTTCTCTTCGAACTTGGGAATGTCTATAGGAATTTTATACCCTTCAAACATGGAAATGTTTATAGGAATCTTATGCCCTTCGAATTTGGAAATGTCTATAGGAAACTTATGTGAGATGGGAGGCCAAAGTAAATTATGATTTATGGGATCACTGGTCAACTTGTGTAGTTATGGTACATCAACAATCTCCTTTTTCCCTTTGAACTTGGGAATGTCTATAGGAATCTTATGAGAGATTGAAGGAAAAGATGCGTGTACATGCAAATTCAATTTAAAGAAGTCGTGTAAGCATAGAATAATTTGAAAATTTCGTTTTTTAATGGATGAATCTTCTTAAATTTGTAGGATTGAAATTGTTTGGAAGGAGAGGGAGCATGGTGGAGTTGACAATGAGGTTTTAGAGGATTCAATGGCATTGGATGCATTAAGAAGATGTTGATTTCTCAAAGTTTTTGTGATGTCAAATATGAAAACTCAAACTCAGTTGCCAGATATGCTTGTTCGTTACTCAGATTCAGAGCAAGAGTATTTTATGGTAGATCAAATGCCTTTACAAATTAATGTAGAATATATATACTTCATTATAGCATTTTCCTGAAAAGGGGATATAGTTGATCTAAAAGAGAGGGTTTGAGGAGGCCTAAATGTCTCTGATTAGGGACAGACAAGGTTGGATCCCAAATTCCGATCAAGAATGTGAGAAGCCTGCTAATCAAAATTGTCCTCTTTACCATTGTCAGAGTGGTAGGCTCGATAACTCTACATTAGGCCTCTCGAACTGCCATGTTCTTGGTGGTAGAGTTCCTTCGTTTGAAAGTCTTTCATTGGTGTACATGGCTCTTGACCTATATGAAGAAGCAACTGTCTTTAGTGAGATGAAGTAAAAGGAAGCATTTCAGATATGGTAGCATATTTTGTTCCTTTTTCTTTGGGAGAGTACCAACACTTCAACCTAAAGTATCTACCACCATCAACAGTCCTAGGGATTCGTGGATGGCCAAATGGGCATACCTGATGAGGGGACTAGGTGGGGGCGAAGTCAGCCGAGCAACATTCGATGACAAGTTCTTCCTTTGGTGGGACGAATAAGTCATAGATATAGATGACTACCCTTATGCATACATAGACTATCGAGAGGACCCCAATCTAGATCTTCTCAAGGGTGCTGCATGGGGCGAGATGAGTAATTTTTTTTTAGATTTTTATGTTATTTGATTTTTTTTTTCAATTATTTTTATTTTTATTTTTATTTTTTTCGATTTTGAACATGATCTTCAGACGTTAATTTTCTTTTTTTCGTGAAACAAAAGTATTACAATATTATTTGATCATGATGTAGTTGTCAAACTAGTGAGACCTAAGGGTGTAGCTAGGCATAAGCATTGTGGAAAAGAGGCGGAGAGAGCAACAACTAAGACCGAGAGAGTCTGTTATGAAACCAGCTCAAGAAAAGATAGAAAAGATAGATCAACACCTTAGAATTCAGCCTCTTCGAGGGGGCAACCTCCTTTACAT
>APFE031002549.1:19425-40008 GCA_000404065.3 Pinus taeda | reverse complement strand
GAAACATCAGCTTTACGCTTAATTTTCAATCCTATCTAATCTATGCCATTAAAACTCATATTAGAATTTACTACAAATAATCATGGCCCATATATTCACAATTATGATTTTTTTTAACAATATAGACTTTTTTTTCATCACTCAAATTATATTTTCGGAAACACCCCTAAGAATAATATTTTGTAGTTAAATATACTAGTAAATTGTCAAAAAAAACCTAACCCCGTTATTTAATATTCCACGCAAATTTATATTGGAATTTTGTTATTAATTCTTTTATTATCCTAGTGTAATTATGAACCCAAAAAAAATTAATTCATCCCATAAAAAGTAATATGTATGAATAATATGTAGTACAAATATTCATACATGTTGAAGTTTTACAATTCAGAGTTAAAAAATGGTATTGTTTAATACTTTCAAATTCATAATTTCCATTAAATAAAACATTATTATCAAATATTAATATTATTATTAAATTTAACCAATGCAAGTGAATATTAAAAAATAAAATATCTTATTAATCATAAAAAAATCTCACATATAGAAATTAGCAGTCGTAAATCTCGCGTCACTAACGTCGTTAAGTGGAACAAGCATGAAAACAACACTATCATTCAACCATTATGTTATGAGCATGATAAATATCCTTAAAGATCTCATGAACATTATCAAAGGTTTGAGATATTGATCAGAAATAGAGGTAAACAAGGAAATAATTGTAAGATTCAATAATAGAAAATGTGTAAGATGCCAGTATTTTTTTTTAAGATTAGAAATTAATTCTGTTTAAAATTTTGCATGTATATTTTTATTATATGTTGTATTGATTGTCCGGGATTAGATATATCATGGTATTATAAACATTGTAAATGATTTTATTTTGGTAGTTTATGAAATGATGATGAACAAGTCCAACACACTATGATTCTTTATAGGGGTTATGATATCGTAAGTGGGAAAACTAAGGCGGTCTATTTATTTTGTCTTATCATTTTCACCTTATTAAAATTATAATCAGTGGAAAAAACAAATCCCAGAACTAAGTCATCACTTTTATAATTTAACAAAATATCTCCTCTACATTCTAAGAATGAAAAAAAGCAATGATGTAACTTCTTGTTAGGAAATTATGCATAAAAAATTCAAATAAGAAAACGCAAGCTACTAAAAATGGGAAAATAGAAAGGTTCCAGAGAGGAAGAAAAAAGAAGAAGGTGCCATCAACCCGTAGACCAAATCACCATGAAAAAAAATAAGTACATATACTTATGGAAAGAGCACATACGAATTAGGATATTATTAATCAAAGGGTCTGTATGGCCTTGTCTAAGTCAATCTCGGACAAAACCTTGTGATAATGTCGAACTCCATGAACTTCACAAACATTCTTTTATTGAAATCCTATATTTCTTCAATATATTATATTGAATTTGCATATATGCGAATGTTATTGGAGAGTATCCACACAGAGCCACTTTAACCTGAATTTGCATATATGCTAATGTTATTGGAGAGTATTCACGAGAGCTACATTTCATGATAGACCATTCAATCTAGTTGATGTGAGATAACAAAAAAATGACACAACTCGTAGGAGGATTTTGGACGGAAGGTTGGGAGCGTATCATACTCTAAAATATGCCTTCAATATATGCAGCGGGGTATTGCTATAATTAGTTAATAAATATTTTTATTTTGGAATATAGAAATATACAGGTTAAATTTTATGGAGTGTAAAATGTAAATGATGTTGATGACTAAAATATGTTATTGTTTCCAGAGGTGTTTTATAATTTAGTATGAGTAAGATAATGTAGAAAAGTGTTAAATTGAATAATAACATGGTGTTAGAAGAGAAAATTATAAGGAAATCATGCTTTTTTAGAAAAAGGCCAAATTGATATATGAAGCGGAAAAATAATCAAATAATAACACAGTAATATGAGACAGTTAGTCCCTGGCATTTCAGAAGAAATTATGCTTTTTAGAAAAAGACCAAATTGATATATGAAGTGGAAAAATTAATTGGCTACTAAGTAGCAAGTAATTAACTACTAGCGAGTAGGTCTCCACATTTACTTTTCTACTCCTACTTGTTAAAGTGACTAAGAACACATAAATAATTGTGGGTAGTAATTCTTAATAGGTATATTTATTCACATCTTATTTCCTTCCATTTTTTATGCAAATACTTGATTATTTTATTGTGGTACTAAAATAAATTTTTGGTGATGAGTAACTACTAGCAAGTCGGCCTTCACATTTACTTTTCTACTCCTACATTTTAAAGTGATTGAGAACACATAAATAATGGTGGGTAGTAATTCTTAACAGTATATTTATTCACATTTTATTTCTCTTCATTTTTTATGCAAATACTTGAAAATTATTTGCACAAATATCTAAAAATCATTTCATAAATATTTCAAAAAAATTAAGGTAGAAAAATATGATGCAATTATCCACATGGCATTGCATTGTGCAAGGTTGCAATACAACCTTTAAGTTATGGTTCAATAAAATGTTTGAAAATTGAAAATTTTCATAATATCGAAAAATAAATATTTTTTTTTGAAAGTAAACATTATAACTTGCATTGGTCAATGCTAAACTAATAGTGGTCAATAGGAAAATTTGCTAGACTCCTACCTTGGCAAGCACTAATAATAAGAACATAATGATGATGATGATGATGATGGTGGTGGTGGTTAACATCCACTGAGACCAAATTGGTCTATCGGACCTATAATTTTCTTAGTTTTTAATTATCTGGCTCCTCGTCTTTCTTGGCGAGATCGATGCTATAGTTTTCTTTTTTTTCTCTACGGTCTTCCAACTCCCTGTATCTTGCATCTCCTTCATCTCCTCTGGTTCTTGGGACATTGGTGTCTTAGCTTCGCGATCTATTGTGGTCGTCCTCTTGAAGATAGACAATGAAGAAGTTTGGTCTAGGAGATCTGCTTCTGTGTTAAATGAAGATTTATTTTGTGCGGTAATCTAATCCTCATAACTGTTGATGCTTGAGGGGTTGTCAAGTTCACTTTTTTGTCGCTGGGTGGGGCTTTCTTCGTGCCTGTCTTGAGAGTTGTTTCTTTCTCGTGATTCAGATTTTTCTCTAGAGTATTCTTCTTTGATGACAGTGTAGTGTTCTTTTATTGGCTAACTAAAAAAATAATAAAAGGAAAAAATATAGACAAAGTAATAATAAAATCTGGTCAATTAAGTTTCTCATATTACAATTTGTTTTATTAGAAAAATTACAAAAAAACTTTTGAAAAAAGAAAAGCATAGTTACTTTAAATAATGATGATTTATATGAAGAACCCTCATAGTTTACAAATTCAATATTTAAATTTAATTAATAAACATATAAATACTTCATACTTACAATAAAAGTTTTTCTAAGATATATATTATATGCTATGTATCTCACATAAAAAAAATTAAAAATAATAACAATAGTAAAACAAGTGAAAGAAAAATTATATAGGCTATGAAAACTTTAATACAATTGAAAATAAGATATTCTTATCTAAATTGATAAAAATATTTTATACTAATATAAATAACAACTATGAATTATAAATATTGTATAACTTAAAAAAAAAAAAAAAGATAACCATTATATTTTAAAATTTCATTTAAATTCACTTAAACTTAAAACACTTTATACTTGTAAGTTTTATATATGTGTATATAAATTATGATTATTTTTGAACAATTCTATTAATGCTTTCTGAGCATGAAAATAAAATGCTAAAGAATTACAAGTAATATTTTATCACCTTGAGGTTGATAAAATCTAGTTCTCTTCATAGATGTTATTCTTTTTTTTTATAAGTAAGAGATGAACCTTCTATTAATCAAAGTAAATTACATAATATAGAGGGTGCCCCAGACAGTAGGGTCAGCAAGGAAGCTTACAGGACTGAAACTACCGGCCATAGGAACCCCTAGAAAGACTCAACAACAACAAAAATGAGAGTCCATTGAGAAAACGGGTACGAGACCCATGCGCAACAGACTGACAATCCGAACCAACGTGTAGCAAGCAACTAGCTCGATGAATCCCCGTCATTGAAGACAAGGTTGCAAACCAACGGCAAGCATAAAAATCGCATGGCCAAGATGCTCGGGGAAAAGTTACATGATGAGAGTGGTTTACTCTCTACCCTCATTGCCACGCATCACCCCCTGACTAAAATCACTTGCATTAACCAAAAAACCAAAAACCAACATGGTGTCTCGCGAAAACCATTTAAGGAAGTGGGATATGGTATTACTGAGCGTCAGGCTGACAGACAGTCCCACCATGGACCATTGGGTCTGGAACCTTGAGCAACCCACATGACTAATCCCAGTTGTAGAAAGAGGTAGCCTGATCCAATGCCCCTCAGAGATATCGTGCGTCCGAGATACACAGAGGTTGACTGCGCGATGAGAGCAGTTTCCTCTCTCATTCCAATGCCACATGTAACCCCCTAAGTGGAATCATATGCTTCTTCCACTAAACCAAATACCATTCAAAGCCCACGTGATAAACCACTTCTAGTTTTGCGTGCAAGGTATCGCCAAATGAAGACCATCCATCTAATTTCGCTGGTCTTTCTGAGCCTAGCCTTTCTAATCCATCCTTCTGGAGTTACCAACAGAAACCCACTGAGCTGACTGAACATCAGCAGTCCAATCTGTGTCATTGCCTGACTCAAAACCTTCATCCATCATCCGAAAGCCATGTAAGTTATGAAGAGTAACCATGATCAGAAAATGAAGATGGATTAGGTAATGTCATCCTGCCCCCTATCCTCTAAATCAGCATCGTCCATCCATGAATCCCAATTTGCATTTTCTAGCGTGAAACAAACCTCCCATAGCTTTTCGGCAAGAAGAAACTCCCATGGATGCCGAGAGTCCCTCTCCTTATTGGCCACTCCTTCTTTGGCCAACCTATCTACAAGCATATTTGCTTTCCTTCTGACATGAGAAAATCTTATTATTTTAAGGATTTGTAAGTTTGAGTGGATATGGTGAAAAACGTGCAGCAGCTTCTAGTGCTTTGACACTTTGTTTGGAGAGGTTCCATTTCGAATCTTCTTGGCAGCTGTGATGACCAATTCTGAATCTGCTTCAATGATAACATTTGTAAATTTGCCTCCACCAGGATCTCCCAACATTGATCTAAAGCCAAAAGTTCAGCCATGTTATTGGTTCCATTTTCCAAGTGGCCATGGAAAATGTATTTTGTGTTCCCCTCAGGATCCATGATGGAACCACTGAACCCAACTTCTGCAATATTTCCTTTAGAAGCTCCATCAATATTTACTTTTAAGAAGCCCTGAGGAGGGGCTTGCCAACCCCTATCCCCAGAGTTTATTGCTCTCACTTCCTTCTTTATTCCTTGAGGGTTGATGGATTGAAGACCCAAATTAATAATAATGTGTTCCTCATGAGGCATAGGAGGATTCGAGGGAGTTGTTCTCAGAATGCTCCTAACTGTTTCCTTGAGTTGTTTTAAAATCTGGTTGATTATAAGCAAGGGCTCTATGGCTTTATTTTTGAAGATCCGCATATTTCATTATTTCCAAATATTTTAGATGACAAATCCTGGTACAAGTATCCAAGCTTTGTTGATGATCTCATTCTCTGAGAAGTTCTTCCTCCACTTTGTTAAAGTGTTGGATATGCTAAGCCTGTCCTTGTCAGTCTGTTTGAAGCTTGAGGCCACCCAATCCTAATTTTTCATAGAAAAGGAGCATAGATTTAGAAGTTGTTCAATCGTTTCCTCATGAGAGCCATAAAAGTGACATCTATAGGGGCCAATGAAACCTTTCTTAAGAAGGTTTTCCAATGTTAGGATTTTCCTTTGATGAAATAGCCAAATAAATAATTTTATCTTCATCTAATGAGGAGTTTGCCACAACTCCTACCAGACTTTCTTAGCGTTTACAAAGTTAAATCCTGTGATTGCCTGTTTTGCCTCTTTCAGGTTATAGTTGCCTTCATTATTCTTTCCCTATCTTAATTGGTCAGGTGAGGAGGAAACCAGAATCCTTCTTTGCTCTAAGTCCATTGTAAGAACTTCTGCCATGGCTTTCAGAGGGCTCTCTTCATTGTAACTTAGGTCCTTCCATTTCCTCCATTTTTCCTTATCCATCCCCAGATCCCATAAATATTTTACTAATAAAAGACCTTTGTTGTCTATGTCTCTCTTGAGGGTTGCCAGTTCATTCCTGTTTAGGATGGGTTCCTGTCACCAGCTGTCCTGCCAGAAATGAGCCTGGTCCCCTGCTCGAATTTCCAAAAAACAGTGTTGTTGAACAATATCTTTGTTTTCCCATGCAAGGTTCCATATGTGTGAGCCTCTAATTTTTCCTATCATCCTAATGTGATCCTGTTCCCGCTAGTGCTTGGCATACTTTTGTGTCCAAAGCTTGGCCCACGGGGCTCTCGGCTTCTTGATCCATTGCCACCAGAGCTTTGCTCCTGAAGCTTGACTCAGTGTTTCTGGATCATGTATCCCCAAACGACCATGGCTTTTGGGCTTGCAGAGCTTGTCCCAGGCAACTAGAGCCCACTTGTTTTTCTCTTCCCCTCTGCACCAGAGAAAGTTTCTTTGAATTCTTCTTATTTGCTGTGTAATCCCTTGAGGAGTAGGGATAACTACAAACATGAAAATGGGAATGGACTGCAATACCGCTTGAGTGAGCACAAGTCACCTTGCAAAGTTTAAAGCTCTGCAAGTCCAATTGCTGATTTTGTCTAGAATTTTGTTTAAAATAGGTTCCCATATTTTCTTACTCAGAGGTTTGTCTGTAAGAGGAATGCCAAGATATTTGGAAGGCAACTGGTCCCTTTGAAAACCAAGAATCCTTATGAGTATTGCAATATTAGTGTTAAAGAAAAAAAAATTAGACTTGTTTTGGCTTACCTCTGTGCCTGCTGCCATAGTGAAATCGTTTAAGATATATTTGGTCGCCTTTGCTTCCCTAACTATGGGTATACCCTGCAGCATATTATCATCCACAAATTGTTGATGAGTATTAGCCTCTCCATCTGGGGTGAGCTTGATCCCTTGAATTCTACCTTCAACATTTGCCAATTTGATTACCCTACCAAGCCCTTCCATCATGAGGACAAATAGGAAGGGGGAGAGTGGGTTGCCTTGTCTGAGCCCTCTGGAAGGAGTAAAAGTATTAAAGGGGGCTCCATTAAGCAGAATGGAGAAACTGGTCGAGGTGACTAGTGCCATGACCCATCTTATCTAGTTTTGGTCAAAGCCATATGCTTTTAGAATGGCTCTAATGTAAGACCAGTTGAGTTTGTCATAGGCTTTCGCAAGGTCTAATTGAATGATCATACCTGCTTGCTTGTTTCTTTTGAGAGAGTGTACCACTTCATGTGCTTGGATGATGTTGTTCAAAATTTGTCTTCCTTCCACATAGCATGTTTGCTCTTATGAGGTGAGAGAAGGTAGCAGTGGCTTGAGTCTGTTGGCTATCACTTTGGAGATGATTTTATACACCACATTACATAGGGCGATGGGCCTAAACCCATCTAGGGTCATAGCATTTTCCTTTTTGGGGATTAAAGCTATAAAGGTCGCTTTTAGTGCTTTCAAAACCTTTTTGTGCTATCTTGAGTCTTCCACAACCTCAAGGATGTCCTGTTTGACTATATCCCAGCAGGCTGTGAAGAAATCAGCATTAAAACCATCTGGGCCTGGAGCTTTTCCACTTTGCATTCCTTGATCACCTCACTGACCTCCTCTTTCGAGATTGGCCTGTTTAGATTGTGGTTGTCCTCACTGGTGACTAACTTGAGAATGTGCTGGGTGAACTTATCAATGAACCTAGATCTGTCTTCTAATGGCTCCTTTGCAATGTTAGAGAAGTGTTGTACTAGGATTGATTCCATGTCCTTGTGAGTGACAAGCTCAATACCTTGAGAATCATTTAGCTTCGTGATTCTGTTATGTGCCCTGTGGGCAATAGTTGATTTGTGGAAGAACTTAGTGTTCCTTTCTCCCTATTTTATCCATTGAATTCTGGATTTTTGTCTCCAAAATTTTTCTTCTTGTAAGAAATGCTCCTCCCAATCTTCCTGCAAAGAGTCAGTTAGTTTTTGCCTTTCCTGATTGAAGCCCTCTACGATGTTGATCTGATTGATTTCCTGGAGTTTCTGCTCAGTACTCATTCTGGCCTTGATGATATCCCCAAATTCCTTTTTGTTCCAATCCTTGAGTTTGGATTTAATGTGTTTCAGACTCTTCTAGAGCATGTACATATTAGTACCCTAAATATTCAAATCCTCCTTCAACCATTTGGAAATGAGAATTTGGGGTGAGAGAGCCAGACATTTTCGAATCTGAAAGGCCTATTTCTAAGAGTTCCCATAAAGGAAGCTTCTAGCTGAATTGGCCAATGATCCCAGCCAAAAAAGGGCAGAATGGACGTTGTGATGGTTGATCCTGTAAGGAGTAGATCTTCAAAAACAATAAACCTATCCACTTTTGACGCCACTTGGGAAACTCCTCTTTTGTTGTTCCAAGTGAAGGGTCCATTTATATTCTCGGTGTCAACTAGTCCCATGTTCAAGAGGAAATATTGGAAGGCTTCAGAGTCTTTGCCAAGCTATCTAGTGTCTCCTTTTTTTCCGAGAGAGACCTTATCATATTGAAATTACCTGCAAGTATCTAGGGTATATTGGGATAAATTGTTGTAAGACCTTCCAAGGAGGTAATATCCTTGAGTTTATCTACTTGCTGTTGAGGGCCATATACGTTAGTTATCATGTAAGTCTCTTGGTCACCTACAGGACTACAAACCATACAAAGATAGTTCCTGGATGCTTCAACGTCTAAGATTCCTAGATTCTATGGATTCCATAGTGTTGGAATCCCACCTATAGAGTTATTAGCTTTAACTTCTAAATAATGATACTTGATTAACCATTTGTTATGAATTTTTCTCTTATTCTTTCCATTTAACATTTTGTCTCCTAAATAAAGACCATGTCTGGTTTTTCTTCTTTTATTCTATTACTGAGATTCCTCTGTTTCCTTCTACTACCTAAACCCCTAATATTCCAGGTTGTAAGCTTCATTAAGAAAGGTTGCTAAAATAATAACTAGTGATATCTTTCATCTTTCCTAAGTTAAGTAGTAGTTTCCCACTTTCATTTAGCAATTCATTCTATCTTTTCCTTCCTATTTTCCTCCCTCGGTTCTTTGGAGATAGTGTCTATGGATTCTCCATCATTTTGACTCTACTCTGCTCTTGGCTTCCATGGTTTCTTTTGACACTAATTCCTTTCGATTGTGTCTTCCATAGATAGAGTTGTTGGACTCGATCATAGTCTTCTTTTCGCAATGAGTCCACTCCTTTGTTCTTTCCTTATTCTAGAAATTACTTGAGATCTAGATTTTCCCTTTCTAGAATCTCGTGCAGTTCATGGTCTGCCATACCTGCCTCACTTGGAGTCATTTCATGATCCTTGCTGATCTCCATGCAACTTTGTAGCTCCTCTGTCTGCTGGTTGTTCTATGGGATATCCTCCATTTCAGCTTCCATATCCTACTCCTTAAGGACGTTCTCCTTGACCTGGACTATCTCCTCGCTCTCCTCCACTTCCTCTAGGATATTGAAACTGTTGTGTCTTGTTTGTTTGTCTTTTCTTGTTTTCTTGTGTGATCATTTACCCCCTTTCCCTTTGCTCCCAACCTTGGTAAAAACCTCATGATCGTTGTCCACAAAGGTTCTCCCATTGCTTTCCAAGTTGTTTATAGGGCAGTCTCTAAATAGATGGCCATGTTCATGAAATTTGCGGCATCTGAATGGTATGTGCTCATAGTCCACCACTTGCACCCATTCTTCATCATATACCTTTAAGATTATGGCTTCCAGAAGGGCTCTGGATAGATCCATTTCCACAAATATTTGGGCAAAGGAAGTATATTTACCTTTGAGAGTTGCGTCTAGAATTTTGAGAAAGTACCCCAGCTTGTTGCCTATGGTTTTCAAGGACTCTGGTTGCCACTAGTCCAGAGGTACTAAGTACAGTCTAATCCAAACCGGTATGGATGTGAAAGTTTCATGTTCTGGAACAAAATTCATCGTCCATGGCCGCATGTAGAGTCATACCACGGCATAGAAGTAAGGTCCCCCTTCAAACACTCGATCTTTGTCCTCTAAGCTCGCAAACACCACCATGAAGAAGCCCTTAGAACCCAGATGTAAATGTATTTCTCCCTTTGGCTTCCAATGGATCCTAATCCAGATGTATAAAGCCCTCTCTGCTGGCCATAACCCCATGAACTTGCAGATGATCGCATGTTCTTTCATGTGGTCCCTGTGTGCTTGAATCGCAGGATCATTCAAAATGACCTGGGGAATGATGCTCGATTTGGGATTGCAAACTCCCATAGTTCTTGTGGAAGTCGTTTTTCCGTTGCCACCTCCCTTCTCGTTTTCTTTACTTGTTTCCTGTTGATTCCCTTCCTGATCCTGGGATTCGTTTCTTCCAACTATCTCCTTGACCCTTGCTTCTGAAATCTTTCCCGACGGTTTCTTGAAATGCTTCCCTTGATGCAGGAGCATCCGGACACCTCAACGAAAGAAAATTAGAAGATGAAGACATGTGGATGACCACATGGACAGCCAAGGCAATCTTGAACAAGATTCGGTTAAGAAACTAATTTTAGTTAAAAATCAGTTAAAAAAATTGTATGCATGTGTAATAAGAAGTGAAAGATTCATGGGTGAATCAAGAAACAAGAAGGAAAGAGAGAAAAAAAACCTGTGCGTATGAGAAGAGAGGGCAAAATGTAGTTGCCAGAGAAATTCTGGATTAAGGCTGAAATGCCTTAGATTGTAACCTGAGATTGTAAATAATAAAAATGTGTTTCTTTTGTGAATCTATACGGGAACGAGTCTCTGTGTTTTTATGTTTGTTTGAATTGTTGGCGTTTTGTGAAGTCCGCCAATGCTGTGGAAAATATTTACAACCTACCATCAGGACTGCTTGAGAACTTAGTAAGCTATAGGACTGTATGTTTGTTGTATTTTTTTTGGTCGCAGTTCCGAGTGGTGGCAAATGTTTACGTTCTAATGATGCTAATCGAAACAGTGAAAGAAATCAACGGAATCCTAGTGGCCAGAGTAAGGTGCCTCCCAGGAATAGAAGCTTCCTTTCGAAGAAGATGATAGGGGTCCAAGCATCTGTTTTTTTTGGATCACATCTGTCGTGAATCTATGTGGGTTAATGCAAAGGAGCAAATCGAAAGGCATGGCTAGCCAGGATTCTCAGATGGACACGGTCATCATTGAAGCTGTGTGTTCTCGATCATCCTACTTCAAGAAACAATCTGATTCTTTGACCTTTGAAGGTGTTCGTCAACTCTTGGAAGATGATTCGGGACTGGAAACTTTCACATTGGATGAGCTTGCCCAGGATGCAAGCCAATGATGTTGTCGGAGAAAATCTGAAAACTGAGGATCCCGTAAGCAGCGATGTATTGGAAAATTCTCGAAGAAAAGGCCATGGATTGACAGAGGAGTCGCATAAAGTTATGCGAGAACTGGTAGCAGCAACCCGAGTCAGGAAGGAAGCTGTGACTATGGTCAGAGTCAAAGGAAAAGGTTCAAGATCTTTTCGAACAGCTTGTTGAAGTCAAGGAAAAAGGTGGAGGCAAAGAAAAATAAATATTGCATTTCCTATCTGTCCCTGGCTGCAATCGATGAGGAAGAATCGAACGGATTCCGGTAGCATGTAGTTGTTACATAAGCTGGAGGCACTATATCCAGTCGGCAAACACTAGTAGCGAAAGGATTTCATAAGGGAAGAATTTGGTTTGCGATCGGCATCACTCTCCAAGATGAAGCAGAGACTTCACTAGCTAGACTGCTGGGACAAGACCTCTCACGTACAAAGAATGGTAATCTAGGAAGGTAATGTCATTTGATGCGTGAACAAATCGGTACCTCATTGTCTATGATGAGTGCCAACAACAGCGATTTACTCTTAAGGAGGAGAGGATTAAGATTTCGGTTGAAGCCAACAACGCGTCTAAGGAATGTTCAGAGATTAGAGTGGCGCAGCGGAGGCTTCGTGGGCCCAAAACCCACAGGTCCCAAGATCAGATTTGAAAAAATCTTGAAAATGAAGAGACCTTGAATTCGTTTCCACCAAGGGGGTCTCCTCGTTTTCATCAAGTGGTATTAGAGCGGGAAAGATTTCCTGCGGAGAGGAGTTTTTGCATGCAAAGAGGTACCAGGAAGAAGAGGTACAGTTTGTTTGATTGAAGATTTCTAAGCTTGTAGTTTTTTTCTAATTTATTTTGTGAAGGTGAGAAGATCACAGCAAACCTGGAGCAGGAGTGCTCAATTGGTTCGAGAGGGGAGAACCGCGGAGATGCCGGGAGGACTAAGCTCAGCAGAGAAGCTTAGTAGGGCATCTGGTAGCAGGGAGGACTTGCTATGGTAGAGGTTTGGTTGCAGCTCACACAAGGCAGTTCCACTGAAGAAGTGAAACAGTGGGTAGAATTGCTAATGACAAGAAAACGCATATGACCAGGAGGTCATAATTTTTTCGTACCTCGGGTGCATATGACCAGGAGGTCATAATTTTTGTACCTCGGGAGTCTGATGCAGGAGCATCCGGACACCTCAACAAAAGAAAATTAGAAGATGAAGACATGTGGATGACCACATGGACAGCCAAGGCAATCTTGAACAAGATTCGGTTAAGAAGCTAATTTTAGTTAAAAATCAGTTAAAGAAACTCTATTCATGTGTAATAAGAAGTGAAAGATTCATGGGTGAATCAAGAAGCAAGAAGGAAAGAGAGAAAAAAACCTGTGCGTATGAGAAGAGAGGGCAAAATGTAGTTGCCAGAGAAATTCTGGGTTAAGGCTGAAATGCCTTAGATTGTAACCTAAGATTGTAAATAATAAAAATGTGTTTCTTTTGTGAATCTATACGGGAACGAGTCTCTGTGTTTTTATGTTTGTTTGAATTGTTGGCATTTTGTGAAGTCCGCCAATGCTGTGGAAAATATTTACAGCCTACCATTAGGACTGCTTGAGAACTTAGTAAGCTACAGGACTGTATGTTTGTTGTATTGTTTTTGGTTGCAGTTCCGAGTGGTGGCAAACGTTTACGTTCTAATGATGCTGATCGAAACAGTGAAAGAAATCAACGGAATCCTAGTGGCCAGAGTAAGGTGCTGCCTAGGAATAGAAGCTTCCTTTCGAAGAAGATGATAGGGGTCCAAGTATCTGTTTTTTTTGGATCACATATGTCGTGAATCTATGTGGGTTAATGCAAAGGAGCAAATCGAAAGACATGGCTAGCCCAGATTCTTAGATGGACGCGGTCATCATTGAAGCTGTGCGCTCTCGGTCATTCTACTTCAAGAAACAATCCGATTCTTTGACCTTTGAAGGTGTTCGTCAACTCTTGGAAGATGATCCGGGACTGGAAACTTTCACGTTGGATGACCTTGCTCAGGATGCAAGCCGATGATGTTGCCAGAGAAAATCTGAAAACTGAGGATCCCGTAAGCAGCGATGCATTGGAAAATTCTCGGAGAAAAGGCCATGGATTGGCAGAGGAGTCGCATAAAGTTATGCGAGAACTGGTAGCAGCAACCTGAGTCAGGAAGGAAGCTATGACTATGGTCGGAGTCAAAGGAAAATGTTCAAGATCTTTTCGAACAACTTGTTGAAGTCCGGGAAAAAGGTGGAGGCAAAGAAAAATAAATATTGCATTTCCTATCTGTCCCTGGCTGCAATCGATGAGGAAGAATTAGACAGATTCCGGTGGGAAGCAGTTGTTACATAAGCTGGAGGCACTGTGGTAGGCGCTGTATCCAGTCGACAAACACCAGTAGCGAAAGGATTTCATAAGGGAAGAATTTGGTTTGCAATCGGCATCACTCTACAAGATGAAGTAGAGACTTCGCTAGCCAGACTACTGGGACAAGACCTGTCATGTACAAAGAATGGTAATCTGGGAAGCTAATGTCATTTGATGCTTGAACAAATCGGTACCTCATTGTCTATGATGAGTGCCAACAGCAGCGGCTTACTCTTAAGGAGGAGAGGATTAAGATTTCGGTTGAAGCCAACAATGCCTCTGAGGAATGTTCAGAGATCAGAGTGGCGCAGCGGAGGCTTCGTGGGCCCATAACCCACAGGTCCCAAGATCGGATTTGAAAAAATCTTGAAAATGAAGAGACCCTAAATTCGTTTCCACCAAGGGGGTCTCCTCGTTTTCATCATCCCTCCTACTTCCTTACCTCCTTCTGTGACTATATAATTGTAGGAGGGAGCAACGCTCCCCCCTACGTGTCCCGCCATGAAACCCTAATGCAAAACCCTAGTGTTAACCTTGATCTGCATTCAAGTTGCAGACAACTTCCTACCTTCGATGTGAACCCCTTCAATTACTTTGGCAAAGGAAGGCAATTTTCACATGGCAAGGGTTAAAATCTCTTCATAGATGTTATTCATTATTACCATGATAATGATCATACATGCATATCACATTAAAAAATTAAATTCAAAAATCATGAAATGTGTCAAAAGGAATGGCATGCACATATGTATGTAGTTCTATGTATTATAAGGGTTTTATTGAAATTGAAAATAAAAGTATATCTATACATAAATATGTGAAATTTATACTCTAGGGCAACCACAAAAATTAAATGGTTGATAAATGTCAATATGTATCAATCCATGATAAACATCAGAACACTCCATAATACATCTCACCTTGCTATGATGGAAAAAAATTAATTTAAAAAAGTAACTAAATTATAACTTTATTATTATTATTAATTAACACAACCATATAAATTAACTATGTAGTAGAGGTTGATAGGCCACTTGCTCCATGACACATCTCATGAAACATCTCACATTACACATCTCATGACACATCTCACATTTCCCATATTAAAAGAATCATAAAAATTA
Source organism: Pinus taeda (assembly GCA_000404065.3). Lineage (NCBI taxonomy): Eukaryota > Viridiplantae > Streptophyta > Pinopsida > Pinales > Pinaceae > Pinus > Pinus taeda. Next base: position 25,028 of record APFE031002549.1, on the reverse strand, counting down.
ACTAAATTATAACTTTACTTTAAACTATTACTATTATTTGTTACAAAAATAATTAATATATGAGTTAAACAATATTATTAACTATGGATATTTACCTCCACTGTACCATGAAAATTTCTTAAATTTCAAACAGATTTTGTTGAGAAAAAAGATTTTGTTGCAATATCATAGACAATACCATGGCTTATCAATACAACATGCCAATATGACAGGTATTAATATGACATTCTCCTTATTTAGCTAATTGAAGATAAATTCATTAAAAGAGCATAACTTACTTTGAGATAAATATTAACCCTTGATCTATGAATATTATAGAATATTCTATGGAGGTTAAATCTCTACATCCACCTAAGAATTACTAATAATTAAATTAAAATCCTAGAAGACATATTTTGAAATAGACATGTCTATCAGCATAATTATAAAAACGAGTCAATATCTGAGTTAAACATATATACAATTTAAAAGACATGTAGCAAGATAGCTAACCATGAAGTTTTTTAACCTATAAATAGGCATTGTTAGAATAATGTGGCTTATGAATACTACATGTTCAAAAACCAATAACTCAATTCATGACACTTGTTAATATTACATTTTTTTGTAATTAATCAATTTAATTAAAAATAGAAATGGTGGGGTGGAAAGAGTTGGGAGTGTTGATTCTTAGCCCCGATGGAAAATTTGAGTCACAATATATGTGAGGATTGGGAACAACAACCAATAATTAAGTAGAGTTCCTCGCTCTTTAGCCAGGTTTAAAACTAGCCATAAAAAAGAAAACTTAGAAAATTAAGATATTTGGTGATTCAATGATAGTTATTTGGAAAGTATGGGAGGCAAAACATCTCCTCTAATTCGTTCATTCTCCCATGGAGTTAACGATCCTTCTCCAACTTCAACAATTTGAGTAGATTGATCTGTTTCATGTTTTAGGAAATTAAATTCTATGGTAGATAAATTAGAAAACAAAGATACAAGGGGTTATAGATTTGAACAATGAACATCCATTAATCACCCCATTTCTACGATATTTCCACATAGAAAAGATGGAATATTGATTCTCATTTATGAAAATTTAATGAGGAAGAAAGCTGAATATTTAATGGAGTAACAAAATCATTGGATAATTAAAGTATTAGATTCGAAGGCCTCTAAAGTATGGTGGTCGTCGTTTATTGATTTCCTTTGATTGTCCCCTATGGAATACACCTATCGATTCAACAATAACACCTAGGTCACGAATTCATCATCTCGTTGCCTTGTGTATCCTCTGTTCAAGGTTGGGTTCCATTTAATTAGTTGACCGAGAAAGAGGCATTTAATTCTCCTCATGCTGGGGACATTTCACTATCTTCTTCGTAAAAAGAGATTCTTTTAACAGGGAATTGAAAGTCGATTTAGCATGGAGATTCCAGTCCTACATTCAATGGAGACAAATGAAAATAGCATGGGTAATGTTGGTTTTCATAGTCCAAGCATTGGGCTCCAATAGGATTGCATTCATTGAAAATGTAAATATATCTTTCTTTGGGCTCTAAACATCGCATGGTATGCCTCCAGTATCATAATGTTCAACAAAGATAGTCCTTGCAAATCGCCTTTAACATGGATAATTCTGTCATGGAGAACATGGATTGCGCCTCCTATGACTCTGAGTCCATTGCCATTTATGCAATTTTGGATGGGGTCCTCAAGACAATGGAAGGCATGTAGCTTGCCTTTAAGCAAAGAGAGGAATTTGAGAAAAATCCTCACAAATTTCTTTTGTTGTTAACCAATTCCAAGCTCAAGATAATGTATATTAAAATTGATCACCTCTAGAATCAACTAAGGACCAATGTGGCAACCATTCATAGCAAAATGGTGGAGATGAAGGATTTGTTTGTTGTAAGGCTACAACTAGTTCTAACGAATATCGAATATGGTGAAGATATAGCGCAAAAAAGAGGACATCTTGGATATGCTCCTCTAGTGCCAAGTTTTTGGATACTTCTCGTATAAATTTTAGTTTTATATATATATATATGAAAAAATGCCATAAGCTTAGGTTGTATATATTGGGTATGTTGGAATTCATTGAACTATGTAAGGGTTTCCAGATTTTGTTTTCAATAGAAATGCTCTAATTGTTGCTTCGACAAAAAAATTCATAAATGACATCAGTGCTTTTGAGATAAATATCAACCTTTAATTTATAATTGTTACTAAGAATATTCTAGAATATTTCATTAAAGTTAAATACCTACCCTCCACTCTAATAATTGTTGTTAATTAAATTAAAACTCTAGAAGCCCTATTCCATAATAGACAAACCTAAAGATGTAATAATATAAATAGTATTATAATGAACTAACATAAATTCATCTTAATTCAAAATATATTAAATATTGAGAGGTATAAAATCTTTCAAAATGCAAATTCGATTTCTCTTAAAATTGGTTAAATGTGAAATTAAGATGAGTCTATACTAACAAGTGTAATATACAACTTTGCTACTTAGTACATGTCTCTTATACAAAAAGTTATTGATAGCTAAATTAAAGTAAAACAATAAAGAACTAACATTGTAGATAGACAATTACTTTCAATAATGAAAAATACAAATATTAAAAATGGAATTGTTTTATTTATATAAATAATGATGGGTAGTTATCCAGCATTATTAAAAGTGTTGAATAAAACATAAATAATAGTGCGCAGTAACAACTCGCACAATTGTATCTATCTACGTCTTATTCCTATTCATTTTTTATTCAAATACTTTATTAAATTATAGTGAGCAGTTATCACACAGCTTTGTGTTATGCACTTGGCAAATATTTTTTTTTAAATTTTCTTTAATATAAATTTTATAATTGGCAATTCAATTTTAAATCCACATAGAAATAATTATAAAACATATTAAAAACATTACTTTTAAATTAAAACTTTCAAAATTAATTAAAATTCAAAAAAAAATCGACACTTATAAAAAAACCTAAACCTATTTTTAACCAATATAATAATATTAAATTTAATTTAATGGTTATTACTGTATTAAAGTATCCAATTATAATTAAAACCTAAATATCATCATAATTTGTATTATTGTTATTTTCCCCCCTTCGGTCCGATTTTTCCTGCTTTTGACACGATCCGTAGTGGCATGTTGCGAAATTCACTGGCGAAAGATCAGTGACTTGGAATCACCCTCCACCCCATCTGGAGATCATTTTCAATATCATAATTACATTATATCCCATCTTGAATTAATGTTAATTACCATAATTAATATCTCATTAAAAATTAAATTAAAAATTAAAGTATTAAATATTTCAAATGAACGAAAATATATGGACACAAACAAAAAAACCAAATAATCCATCATGGTCAATATAATTACTCATATACATAAACACAATTATTCTAAAATAAAATGATTCCATTATATTATATAATTCACTAATGGTTATTTTTACGGCTAGTCTCACTACTAAATTAGGAAACTTTTTCTCACTCCGTAAAAAAACAAACACTTACTATAAACTCAAAATATCACAAATATTCAACTAAAAAATTGCGTAGGTTGTTGGTAGGAGGTGGTGGAAGACACTTCACACATCAAATAATGATAATGAAAGCACATTAAACAATGATAATGAGACCACCCCAGTCGCATCTCTTATTTTTTTGGCGCTTTAATGCCACTACCAAAACAAGTGCTACATAGTAGCTATTCTCTGTCACTTAACTTCAAGATAAGTAAATTAAAGTTAAAAACAATAAAAGAGCTATGTGACATTGGCTATGAGAATCGTCTAACAAAATATTGGCCATTTGAATTGCCTACTAGAATTCGATTGCTTGCAGAAAAAACATTTCCTTCCCACATTTATTGACGGTTGATTTACTCCCAAAAAGGTGTTAAGTAATTCTAGTGGGATTTGTATATAGATAGGATGATATTAGTCTAAGTGAATTAATTTTGATGTCAGCTGTCTTTGAAGAAATCAAATAAAATTAGATTGATTTTGTAGGTTGTCAACAAAATTTTGTTATGGGCCATGAAATTCAGTAGGAGATTGAATATTGCGATCAAAATTCACTAGTAGATTTGAGATCAAAATTCAGGCAAGTAGATCTACCATTAAAATATAAGATGTAAGCACGTGGTTTGATGTGTCAGTAGGAATTCCAAAGTGCAGTAGATTTTGAGTGCGCATTGCATCCATCATCAAAGCGCATTAGATATTTTGTGGACACTACATCCATCATCAAGCACTGGATGGACATTGTTTAGAAAATTTCTTACAATATAAATAGCTATAAAAATCTACATTCAATTACATTAGTTCTTAAATTTTTACACAAAACTAAAAGAATTTACACAGTTTTTTCTGACAATTTTTCTACAATATAAACAACTATAGACATCTACATTCAATAAAATTAGCTTTTTAATTTTTCCTAAAATAAAAATAATCTGATTGATTATTAATATCTTTAAATAATGAGAGAACATGATGAAATTTATATTTAACTTATTTTCTAATTTTTTACAAAAAAAAAACTATAATTGGTTATTAAAAACCAAATGTTGCTTGGTAATTTAAATTGTTTAGTTAATTTGGAGTTATCCCAAAACTTGGATTCATATTTAAATTTATTATTAAATTTTTATCATTAAAGTAGTTTTTTAATATAATATAAATTGGTTATTGAAAGCAAACACTAGTTTAGTAATTTGACCTAATGGGAAAATTTATTCAAATTTAAATTTATACTTAATTGTATATATTATGGCTATTAAAAAAACACATTACTTATTAATGGTTCAGTTTTATGAAAATTTGATTTATATTTCAAATTGAATATTCTTTTTAAGAGTGATTTTTTGGAAGTTTCCCAAACTATTCTGTTTATCTAATTTGTCTAAAAATGTGGAAGTGATTCTTGAATCACAACATTGATATATGAACTGGAGTTGAACAACACAAATCAAAATTTGGCCATAAATTTTTTACTAAAATTTCTTAAATTTTAATAAAATTATATCTTTTTTATTTAATTATATTATATTTTTTAAATTATAAATAAATTCAATAATCCAAAAAAAATTAATCATATAAATGTGAAGATTCAAAGTTATTAACCTTTTATGAAATTTATGACATCACTCACCTAATAAAATAACTTTTACTTGGATAAAAGACAATTACTTTACATTAAATTTAACACCCGCAAAATCTCTTAAAATCTACTTTAGCATCTGCATGCTACTATTTTTTTTCATATTTTCCTATCCATGCATATTTTGTAACACAGGTATATTTTGTTTTATTATGCATAATACCAATTACACTGCAGGAATAGGTTGATGAGCTTATGTTTGCATTTCTATAATGTGCAATATTTTGTGTAACAAATGTTGACATCCTTCTCATTTTTTTTTAACAATTCTATAAGATATAAATTCTTTTAACAATGGTTAATATTTTTATTTTTTTTATTGATAATGGTATAAGGAAATATTTATTTGATAATAATCTTAATAAAAAAATGTTAATTTGAATGGGAAATTTTGTACCAAATTACAACCTTCCTAACATCATATTATG
>APFE031002549.1:6703-18669 GCA_000404065.3 Pinus taeda | reverse complement strand
TAATCAACTTATATTTAATTAAAATATAATCAACTACTCTCTATGACTTGATTTATTAACTAGGTTATTCTAACATGTATTTGCAATTATAAAATAGTCCATTTATAAAGAAATTAATGATTGAACTTACTTATTTAAATAAATTATGCCTTTCCTAGTCTAACTAGCCGTTCCCTAGTCAATCTAGTTATTATCATTTTAGCCGTTTCATTGGACATTCTGCTCGATTTATTTATAATGCATAGCAAGATCTTCTCATTCAACTTGTCCTGACAATGAACCTGGTTGGTTCGAAACGTGTCGACAAAAAATATCTCTATGTGATTTTCACTGAAGATTCTTCTCAAAATTGATATGGATCACAGAAGCCTAAATTCTTTAAAGATTTTTCAATTGTGAAATTGGAAATATTTTCGAATAAAGTGCGAAAATTTTCAATCAATCACTCAAAAGATAATTTTAAATAAAATAATGCTAACATAATAATTTTTTTTTTTTCTAATTTTACTTTAATAAAACTAAAATATATAACATGTTTAACTAAATTAATACTAGGTCAACTAATTACCAATTGCAATATCCTCTGAGGCAGGTATAATAAATCAATAAAATCAAATACAAAAATATTGCAAAAAATGATACCAAATGAAGTACAACCTAATTTTAATGAGCTGATCATTTGATTTTCATTCATGCAACCTTAGTAAATCAATAAAATCAAGTACAAAAATGTTGCAAACAATGATACCAAATGAAGTGCAACCTAATTTTAATGGGTTGATCATTTGATTTTCACTCATGCAACCTTTGGCGTTTTAAATTTGTTATCAACCCTCCAACAGATTTAAAAGCAAAACATGCGTTCTATTCCAGGACATGGTGTTGTACAAATCAGAGGGTACGTGCAGCAAGAAGGTGATTATTTGTCCCGGAAAAAAAAGTACAAATCCAACTTGCATAGAAATGCACCAGCTCCAAGCATCGTGTGAATCGATTGGTTAGTTCAAACATCACACAGACACCGTGTCACCGACAATCGAATTATAGTCAGTTCATGGTAGCGTACAGCCACCCCTTCGCGTTAAATGAGGTTGGTCATACTCGGCAAGGTTAACAAGCTTGTCATAGGGCATTAATGACCTGTTTAGCTGCAAGTACGATAGCTGAATGACACACACTTGCCTTAGCAGTAGTCTATAACGCGACTTTTTGAAAGTCTTTCCGGCGGATTTTTCCAGTCAAAATCCGACAGCAATTCATTGGAATCCCAAGTTTGATAGCTAGTTTCTGCACAATCAATGGCTCCCAGGGGTTTTTCAGGGCGTTGAATCCAAATATGCAGTTAAAAAACCATTTTAACTGCTAAAAATCAAGATTTAACCTCATTTCTTCCGCCGGATTCCGTCACCGGAATCTCCAAAAAGTCGCATTATAGACAACTCCCTTGCCTTATGATTAGATAAATAAAAAATAAGCGCGTCTGTGTTATCGGGCTATCAAGTTTACAGCTAAATAGACATTTAATGCCCGATGGCAGGCTTGTTGGCCCTTGCCCACTGTTTCTGGCAACACATTTGGTTTGGAACCCCAGAAAACTTCGATGGCAGGCTCGTTGGTCCTTGCCCACTGTTAACACATTTGGTTTGGAACCCCAGAAAACTTCAATTGTACTTTTCAGTCGTGAAATTCGAGACATTTAAGTTGCTGACCAATCTGTGGAGAGATAATTTTCAAATAAAATAATAGTAACATAATACGAAAATTTTGTTTTCTAAAACTTGACACTAATAAAACTAGCAATTGTCCCAAAAGGTACAAAGAGAGACCGATAGGATTATTAAACTGGAATTATTGAATTTTTCTAAAAAAAGATATTGGTTCAACCAGCCCGTCACTTGCACTGCCCCAACACTTCCCAGTAAACCTTGATAGCTATTCTACGTTTTTGAAAAATTAAAATTTGCACCAGTGAACGTATCTATACAGCTGGATTGTTGATTGATGTCTTTGGACGTTGAATAATTTAGGGTAGATCTATTCGCTATTATGCATTTGTGAAAAAATGAAAATTTGCACTCGTAAGCATCACAGATATATACAGCTGGATTGTTGATTGATATCTGTGGACATGCTCGATTAATGAATAATTTAGGGTATAATCTCTTCCGTAAACAAACGATCAAAGGGGGAAGGGATGGGCTTTCTGTACGAGATCAAGCCTTTGAGATTCATGGGAGAAGTGAAGGAAGAATCTCCGCGCAAAACCTCCTCTACAATCATCCACTGTACACTCTCGGTTGGCTGAAATCTATCTTAGTAAACATATTCCTTGGGATCCTTGCAAATTGAGCACCCTGGATCCAACCCACAGCATACACGGCCATTGTATGGACCTCTCCACAACACGCGGAACCGTATAACTAAAACCTGCATACCCATTCATATATCATCAGTTCATCATAAACATATGTAAAAAAAAATGTTTCAGAGAAGATAATTTTGGGGAAAATTTAATGGATTTAACCAGTTAAATGTTCGTTCTATTTTTTTTTGGAAAAATAACATTATCAAACTATTAGGTGTAATTCATTGTCAAAAATGTCCTCCGGAATCCCTAAAACTATTTTATATATTCATTGTTGTCCAGTGATAATTACCGAATGCCTTTCCATTGTTAATTAGGTTGAGCATGAAATTGTAGTTATTCATATACATGAACATTTCTAAATTTTCTGAGCTAATAAATCACCTAACCTCAACAAATTTTGGAATAAGGCGTACTCATATGCTTATAAATTTATTAAAAATTCTATCCGTAATATGTTTTAGAATTCACATAAAATCTCCCAAAAAAATTGGTACGCATACTTCCTAGCAAATAGTTTTTCCAAACAGGACCTGCACTAATACTTACTAGCAAATAGTTTTCATCAGCTTTTAATAGCGACTCCACAAATTCTAAGGCGTATTCATATGCTTATAAATTTATTAAAAATGCTATCCATAATATGTCTTAGAATTCACATAAAATCTCCCAAAAAAATTGGTACTCATACTTCCTAGCAAATAGTTTTTCCAAACAGGGCCTGCACTAATACTTACTGGCAAATAGTTTTCATCAGCGTTTAATAGCGACTCCACAAACAGGTGAGGGCCAACGGTCGCCTGCAGAGACTCGTTCACTACGTAATTCCCAGCAATATTGTTGGCTCCAATGTTGATTGCAGGAACAACATTAGACAGAAAATTATTTTGCGGAATAGCCAGAATCATTCTGCAGCATATGAAAGAAATTTCTGGACTCTTTCACCTGGCGCTCAAAGGGAATGACGTTCTAAAAAAAATTTATCAAAACTTCAGATAATCAGAAAAGATCATCCTAAAGAGGCAAGAAAAGTCATATACTGCGATCTTTAAAGAAAAATCAATGTCAAAATGAATGAATTGTTACCAGGTGTTGAAGAGTGGAATCAAGCAAGCCACTTCCAGCAGAAGCAAAATTAGCACCATGAAAGATATCCAAATACACTTTAAGTTGAAACCAGGGAGCAGGAAAGAGTAACCATAAACTAGAGGCTACGAATACAAGATAATAATATTAATTTCAGAAAAGAGGGATTTGTGAGAAGAGTAATTTTTGTTCTTCCATATACAGACTACAGATTACTCGCATCGAATAATTTTTTTAGTCAAATTGATTGCAAAAACTTAGATACGAGTAATCTAGAAAAATATTAAATTTATATATGACAAAACATAAAATATATAGGTAGCCATGTCAGTGCCAGAGTGTTATTGAGCTATCTATTTTCGATAAAAAAAAAAAGATAATGAAGAAGCAACCAGTTTGATCATGGAACTCACCTATGAAATCGAAGAGTGTTCAGCCATCAGAGAGCTGACCAGTGGGTTTCTGGAAGAAAGATTGGCCATATGGAGCAAAGTCAGCCCGAGCCTGGATGCTCTCATTCACAAAATTATTATTCTCAGCATCTGCTAATGGGTAACTTGATTTCATTTTCTAAATCCTATAGCCACCGACATTTCCTTACTTCTTCCATTCAGTTCTCCCAACACATGATTGTCTGCATCTAAAATATTTGCAATCAAAAGTTTATACACTAAATTTTAGATAAGCGTGAAGAGATTAAAATTGCTGAACCATTTCCAAAGATATCAAGGTAAAAAGAGAAGTGATCATCAACCATTGAACTTCTCCACCCATATCAAAGGCAAAAAGAGAAGTGATCATCAACCATTGAACTTCTCCACCCAGCGATTTGGTTGATCATTAACCACTGGAAATCCAGGGTACAGTAACAATTTGATCGAAATAGTTTGACAGTGTCTTTTGATAGTCTTCAACAACCACCTATTATATCGCTGGGCCAAATAAATAGCGCTGCACAGAATGGAAGAACCAGTTGTCAAAGCCATTACAATAGATTCATGAACGTCTAAAGACACAGATGCATATGCGCTAAGGCCTTTAAGAATGCATTGAATCCATACAAGAAATTGTAAGGGTTGTATGAGCTATGCACACGCAAGCTCATTAGTGTTCGGGTTTTTTGTGTTTAAAATCTTTCTTTTTTTTCAAGTCTTTGTTTTTTTTTGAGCTTTTTACTGCTTTCTTGATTTTCTGCATAGAATTTTTGAGTTTTTGTGCTTTTTTGACTTTTTGTGCTTTCTTGATTTTCCGTTGTTTCATTTTCTGGTTTAGATCAATGGTTGAAAGTGTCTCACCTGATCGAACAGATGAAGGTAAAAGTGTTGACTAAAAATTGATGCATAGGAAAGACCTATCCGACTAATTAAAAATATATAAAACATTTGACTAAATTAATTAAAAATATATAAAACATTTCACTAAATTAATTAAAAACTGGTCAAGTAATTATGGAATTGTTTCCCATAATATGACCCACTCCCGGCTTGCTATCCTCATTATGTAATCCACCATGGATTCCGCCCATTCAGCACTGTATAGTTTTGCAGTTTACTTGGTTTGCGTAGTTGTCGGGATGGAATTTTGCTTAATTTTAAAATAAACAAAAATATTTAAAGACTGAATTTGAAATCAAAATATTAAAATATTCCAAAATAATTCAAAATTTGAATAATTTGCGCATTGTGTTATCTACAAAATTTTATAAATATTTCGAATTTTTCGATACACATACACCATATTCATATTTCACACAAACCCACACTGATTTAAAATATTTCAAATCTATGTTTACATGATATTGGACACACAGTTCGCTTAAATGTTATCATGATGAGGATGTTGGGACTGCAATCAACGGTTTCCAGATAAGATAGTACAGCTACCAGTGTATTTCCATAGTTTTCTCTCCAATGACGTGGCTAAGTCGTTTCTTTGGATAATGGTTTCTATTTTGAATGTTCATAACTTCAAAGTTTGAAGTAACAAATCGATGAGAACTTATTTTTTAAATTTAGCAAACAAAGGATTGTTATAGAGTCTTTTTCTTTTATGTAATAAATTTAGTAGACATTGAAATTATAGAAACAGATATCAATAATTATTTACAATTGTTCTACTCATTTTTTTTTGGCAGATAGACATATATAAACCGATTCTGGGTGGATGAAGGTTTGTTGACATTTTCTTTTAAATATTTTAAACGAGAAGTGGGATTGAATTTGGAGAGAATATATGGTTACTACTATGATTGGGATCTACGACTTTGATTGTGGTTACAAAAGAATTTAATAAATATTTAATATATTTGAAACGATGATGCTTCATTCCACATGACCGTTTAGTAGTTGTCATGTAGGGAGCGACACCGAGGTGGCCTTTGATCTCCCCAACGTGGCCGCCCTATACATTCAATGCAGTGGTCGTTTTACATTACAGTACACATAGACCCATTTCGTTTCCACCGGCTTGATTTTTGACACCATAACCTTTGCGACTTTTTACAAGAATACAATTCTCCACCAACTCGTTACAGGAGTATATTTTTATATAGTAAATTTGTGGTTCTGAACGGTGTGTTTTTTGATAGGGAGATCCATTGTTTTGAAAATTTGTAAGATGGCAAAGTTTTTCTCAGACGGCGGGTTTTCCTTTATTTCGATTGACTTTGATTTTGTTTCAAATTTGGTTTCCCAAAAGTTTCATTAGATTTTCTTCTCTGTGTGGTTTTGCTTCCCATTGAGAGATTCAAGACCTTCGCTCTGATAAGGCTAGCGCCTAGCAGTCGAGAAGGGAACCCAACCGCTTGGCTCATTCCCAAGCCTATTTCACATAGGAGGTTTCTATCTCTAGCGGTATGTATGTATATAAATACAAGGAGAAAAAATGGTCGAAAATCTTGAACATGGGAACCATCTCCTGTAATTATATATATTCTTTTGGGAAAATTCAGTAAAATCAAAGCATAATGTTTCTCGGTGAAATGAACCCAAAAATTCTTTGAGGACAAAAAAAAATAATTGTGACTTTCAGCAAAACTTCACCAGTAGAAACAACTGAAAATTTTATATGTATTCATGATATATAAACTATCATGGATATTTAATTAGACAATTTGTCACAACATAAATGATAATATTATATTAAAAATATGAAATTCTACACTATCATAGTTTTATTAAACTACTAATCTATAGATTTAATTGTAATTAGTGCATGGATGTGAATGAAAATTATCTAGAAATTAGACAACAAGAAAATAAGCTCATTCACACATATAATACACAAAATACATTCTGGGAAACCCTTTTGAGAGAAAACCCAAGTCTTTTTGCTCTCTTTCTCTATCTAGAAATATGGCTGAAGGTACAAAGAATTAAGGCCCATAGCAGGTGTGTTGTTACAATACACAAATCCTCCATGTGTCCTCTACCTCTTATCCCTTTTGGCTATCTTTTCTCAACTATGGAGAAAAATGCTCTCGAAAGAATGGAATGTCTTTTGCTCTTTAGCGGCTCGGTTATAACAGAGCTTGATAGCCTTCTAATGGTTAAGTTTTACTATACCAACTATTAACTAGAGTTGTGATATAGACTTTTCTAGACTATTTTACATCACAAACACATGGCTAGCCCTTTTTCATGAATAACGGGGGTTGACATGGCATCCTCCCAAATTATAGGTGTGAAAATAGGAAGATCAACTTCTGAGTGGCATAAATTTTGCATATGGACTCCGATTGACATGCTTCTTGCATCATTGAAAATATCTCTGTGTGTATAACAACATTCAAAGGCGTGATGCTAAAGCAACAAAGTTTTACCAAAAAAAATTGTTTGATGCCTGAAAGCACTCCTAAAAGGTTTCAGATCTCGTTTTTCCAAAGTGGGTCTTGCTGGTAAATATAGTTTCTGTGAGCTGATTCTTCCACCTTTTCCACTCTAAATGCATCAATAAAGATGACAAACAATATAATAATCCAATATGGATCATACCTCCCCATTTTGGGAGGTTTTTGCTCCCGAAAAGCTTCTACTAAATGAGGTGAGGGAAATTTTCTTCCACATTCTCTCTGGTGTACCATTTAGCTTTTCCTAGAAGTTGTCCCGTCAGCTCAATCTACCAAAGGTCATGTTGCCCTTGTCTTGTAGTTCTGGAAGCCTTCTTCAAAAATGTATCTTTTGTTAACTCTTCTTAAGAATCCGGTGAGGAATCCTCCACATAAGGTAGGATTTGTTCCTCCTCTTGATCTAGCATGGAAGGCTCATAAAGTTTCAAAATCTATACATTCTCAACTAATTGAATGCACATATATGGTGGTAAACTGAGTCGATAAGCATTATCACCCACCTTTTCAAGTATCTCAAAGGGACTATACTTCACAGCCTTGATTTTATTTCCAGGCCCCTGCAGCCTCTCCTTGTTCAATCGTATTCATACTTTTTCTCCCACATTGAATGATTTCTCTATTCTATGTTGATCATGACTAGCCTTATACTTCCCCTATGACTTTTGTAGTGTCTCCTATACCCGTAGATGTATCTACCTGATCTTCTCTATAATTTTTCAACCCTCAAAGAATCTCCTGTAAGATTTCCCTTCACTCCTCCTTGTTGCCCATAAGCAATATATATAGGTGAAGGTGGAAAATATATAAAACAAGTCTCAAATGGGGACTTTCTTGTAGAAGTGTTGACTACTCTATTGTAAGAATGTTGTACATCCCATATTTTCATTCTAGGTATTCACATGCTTTTAGTTCTATCCCCTCAGATGTTGCACCAAAGTCTTGTTGACTACTTCTGTCTACCCATCTATCCATGGACGAAATGTTGTAGACCTCTTCAACTTTGTGTCCATCTTATCCCACAATGTAGTATAGAGTGCACTGAGAAATATTGTACCCCTATCTCAAATGATGCTCCTTGTTATCTGAATGTGCATCCAAACCTATCCAAAGAACAAGTTTGTTTCTCCTTTCCCATTGATGGTATTTTTTACAAGGCATCAGAACACATATCTTGCTGAACCTGTCAACTACCATGGATAGGTAGTTATGTCCCTTCCTAGTTGTCGGTAAACCTTCCACAAAATCCATGGAAATTGTTTCCTAATGATGAGTATGTACAAGTAAAAAATTATATATACCTTGTTTCCTATTGCTAGGCTTGCTAGTACAACAAAGCATGCATCCTCTTATGAACTTAGCTACCTGCTCTTGCATCTTGGGCCAATACACATACTTCTGGAAGTTAGCCACGGTCTTCCATACACCAAAGTGACCAACAACCTTGGAGGTGTGAGCCTCTCTAATAAATTGTAGTCACTCACCTTTCACTACATATAACTTATCTAGCTTGTAGAGTAACCCATCTTGGAGATGGTACTCAATGGTGTTGTCGCTATCATGCACATGACACCAGCTCTGCAACCGCTAATACACCTCATTGAAGTTCTCATCCTCTGAGTACGTCTCTTTGTATGCATCATGAGTGAATGTCTCCATATGTAGAAGAGTCCCCAAAGTTGTAATCTTCTACGTGGGTGTCCTCAAAAGAAATTCGACCAACTTGTTTATGCTTCCCTTCTTATACTTGAACACCAAATGAAACTGTTATAAAAACTCCATCCACTTGTAATGCTTGGTCTGTTGTAGCTTTGTTTAGGCCTACAAGTACTGTAATGGTTGGTTGTTTGTGTGGATTACTATCTCCTTTCGCATTAGGTATTCCTTCCACTTCCTCATAGTTCATACCATGAAATATAACTCCTTGTCGCAAGTAGGGTATTTAAAGTCTGCCCCATGAAATACTTCAGAATGGTAGCATACATGCCTTCCTCCCTACCTCAAAACAACTCCCATAACATACCTGCTCGCATATGTCCTCACTTCAAAGGGCCATTGCAAGTTTGGTAATGCCATAATTGGTGCTTCATTGACCTTCTTCTTTAACTCCTCGAAAGCCCTTTGCTGACCTTTCCCCAACTAGAAACTCTTACCACTTAATGTTATGGTGTGGAGCGCTATTACCATTGAAAACAAGGCTATGAATTTCCTTAGGTAATGTGCTGCCCAAATAAAACTCCTAACCTTTAAAACATTAGTAGGCACTGAACATTTCATGATGGCCTATATCTTGGAAGGATCTATCTTCAGTTCTCCTCCACCAATAATATACCCCAGATACACCAAATATTGTAATGCAAGCTCATATGTCTTGAGATTTTCTAGCAGTTGGTGCTTCTTTAACGTTTCTGGCACCTACGTTAAATGTAAAATATGTTCCTCCTAGGTAGTGCTATATACCATTATAACATCAAAATAGACAATAACAAATGAATCTATAAAATGGCGCAATATATTATTCATTAATCTCATAGACGTAGTTCGTGCATTGGTGTATTACACAAGCCAAATGGCATGACTAACCTCTCATACAAACCTTTCCTAGTTTTGAAGGCGGTCTTTTAGGTATTTTCCTCTTTGACTCAAACCTAACGATATCTAGACTTCAAGTCTAGCTTGGTGAAGTATTTTTCATGATACAACTGATGCCACAAATCATCTATCCTGGGGAGGGGGTATCTTTTCTTGACCATGATTTTGTTCAATTCCCTCTAATATATACGCATCCACCAAGTCCAATATTTCTTTGGCATAATTATGATGGGTGACCCACATAGTGATGTACTCGGTCGAATCACACCCTGTTCTTGTATCTACTGCAACTATTTATTCACCTCACTTGCTTCTATAACAGACTCCCTGTATAGCCCAATATTTGGCAATGGGGAGTTCGACAATAGCTCAATCACATGCTTCACTTCTCTGTTAGGCGGTAACCCTTTAGGCTCTAGGATCACATCCTTGTATGCCTGTAACAACTCCTCTAATTGTTTTTTTTGTTTCTTAGTACACCTGTCCAGGGATACCTTGCCTCTTATTGACTCCTCTTTCGACTGAATCCCCTTAAAATAATAAAACATATTTCTTGCTGGAACGAATCAATTTCTTAGCTTGGTTGGCACTTGCTAGCAATATTTTCAACTTGCCCTTGTGCACATTGATTATGAATGATTTTCCATCCTTGACAAGCCAATACTAGTTTTCTCTCCTCTTGAATATTGCATCACGCATGCACATGTATGGAATCCCAAACATAACTCCACACACATTAAGGGGAACCGCATCTAGATCTACTTCATTAATAAAATAAAAAATGATAGAAAATATAACTTGGCATTATTTAATTACCTTTAGCTCTGCATCTTTATTTACCTATCCTAATAGATATGGGTTTGGATGATCACAAACTTCCAGCCTCAACTTCTTGAATAGCTCTGCTACAATGAGACTCACCTACAATCCTGAGTCAAACATAGCATAAATATTTGTCTTCTTGACCTGTATCTTTATATCGAAGATTTTGGTCTTTTTTTTTCTCTTCTTGTTGTTGAAGGTACTCAAATTCACCTCCACCTATATTGATGTACAAACAATCTTCCCATCCATGTAGAAGCTAATTTCAACTTGGTTGCTTGAATCCATGCCCATCAGATTCTTCTTGTTATATATTTCTTCTTATTCTTCAAGTTTAGCTCTAGATTAAACTTCCAAAACTTCTCCTCTCTAAGGCCATTTATGTTGCAGTGATTGCTACAATCTTTGCACTGGTATGCTGTGGTTGTCATCCTATTATCTTTCCCCCCTTTTTACTTCTTCTTTCCCTCGTTAGAAGCATCTTTCTACTCCTTCTTCAATCCATTTGATTGCGCATTAGTCAAGCCTATGTTCTCTAGGTAATGGGCCTGTACACAAGCCTCATCTACTGATTTAGGCTTGAGTAGCATCACTTGCTCACGTAGATAATGATGCATACCCTTGAAATATTTGAGGAGTGCAACTGTGTTCTTTGGAGAGATACCTAACATTATAGCCATTTGTTTGAATTTTGTGGTGTACTTCTAAATGCTTTGACTCAGCCTTTTCTTCAAGTAATTCCACTAGATCCACTGGTCCTCCACATACTAAATGAGATAAAAATATGACTTAATGAGCGTTTTGAAATCATCCCACTTAGTCACTCGAGGTTCTCCTTCTAACCTCAACGTTTCCATGTGACTCTGACACCAAGTCGGCGCATGGCCCTCTAATTACAGACACACGGATGAGATATTTTTTCCTTCCATGATATGATGGACACTGAAATGAACTTCACGTTGCTTTAGAAAGTGGTTGAACTTTAGAGTGTCAATATCACTCTGGCATGGCTTGATATCGACTTTTGTTTCCATTTGAAACAAAGACTAATTCATGGCACTCAAACTAGGTTGATCTTTTCTAGGTTCTTTCTTCAGTTGGATATTCAGGTCTTCCTGGTCTTCGTATCCCCCTTCTCATTTGTCCTTTACATTCGAACCCTGATATTCTCCAAATATCCCCAGCTTATTTCTTAGGGCTGCCATGAGGAGGTTTACATTGCCTTTTATATCTGTGACTTGTCATTATGACTGTGAA
>APFE031002548.1:0-20551 GCA_000404065.3 Pinus taeda | reverse complement strand
TCCATCATGAAAGGCTGATCCTTTCAACACCAAGCTACACGTCCACTGCAACAATGTCCTCCATCATGTCATCAACCGTCAAGTGCTCAAAGAGAGAACACTTCTCCATCAAGTGTCAAGTCAAGTGTCTCAAGAGAACACTCCATCATCAAGTCAAGTGTCTCAAAAAACACCTTCCTCTATCATGTGTCCAATGTGCTCATCTGTTATGAGACCTCATCAACACAATAGCTCCATGTGTCCCATGTGCTCAGCTGTCATGATACTCCTCCCAATGTCAACACATCTCTGTACACTTCGCGACCCCATGTCTGAACTAGTCGGGTGATCAGTCCAACCATCACGCTCAAACAGTGAGAGTGAACATCCCCATGCCATCATCAGTTGTTTCCCAAAACATCTGCCAATCCTGAACTCCATCAGAATAGTCCATGCTCAGGTCCATGAAGTAGTCCTCATCCATCTGCAACATGTCATGATGCTTGATGTCAAGTCATCCCTGCACCATCATAACCTGCTCAACTGCTTAGGGGACTCACTGCCATGAGCAGCTAACAATGAGCCCCATCTTCTTGTCTCTCTAAGAAGATGTAGAGGGGTGAGAGCTTGTAGGCTCCCCCTCACTAATCAATTCGATCCACCTATCAGGATCTTCAACCTCCAACCTTTGTAGGTAAGTAACCCGGTCCTCACCTGGTCTCATATATGTTTCATCCTCCTCATCCTCAATCACTTCTAGCCTTCTTGTCAAGTCCAAGATGCTATCTGAAAGTGACTTGATAACCAAGGATTGCTCGGTAAGCTTTGTCTCTGCCTTGGACAAACGCTTACATACATCTCCCAAATCTTCATCATTCCTCACTTGCATTGTTGCCACTTCATGATTAGGCCTAGTGACTCCAAAGGTAGGGACACCTATGGGTACATCTTCCCTTCCATCATAGATGTACAACTTCTTCAAGTGTGGAACGATCATTGCATCATATTGCTTCATAAACTCCATCCCAAGTACGGCCTCATAGTCATCAATCCTCACAATGGTGAAGTCCACCTTCCCTATCCATTCACCAAGTGTAGTGTCCACTTGTTCAGCCACACCAAGAACTTCACTCGGAGGAGAGTTCACTGTCTTCATATGTGCCTTGATAGGAACATATTTCAGCCCAACTTTCCTTGCAGTATCTTCTCCCATGAAATTGTGAGAAGCCCCACTATCTACCATAGTGAGTATATCAACATCTCCCACTTTCATCTGGACATACTCCAACTGATTCCTCTCGGGATCCTTCCAAGAGAGCACCTCTGTAGCAGCAGCAGTGCTAAGAACCTGCATCATCCCCACAGAAGCACCTTCATCTTTCATACTAGATTGTGCTATGGCAGCCAACTTTGGTTTAGAGGGACAATTCTTCACCGTATGTGGCCCTGCACAAATCCAACACTTCAAGACTTTCTTTCCCTTCGAATCATCAAACTTCGAAGTTTCTTCCTTCTTCTTCTCTTTCGATTTATCGTACTTCTTCTTCCTATCATCTGAAGTCTCATCATAGTGCTCAACCAACCTGTCAACCGCAGCAAAGGCTTCTTCAAGTGTCATGATCCTTTGTCTCTTCACCTCATTGCGTGCCCAAGGCTTCAATCCAATAATGAAATTGAATACCTTGTCTCTCTCCGCCATATCAGGTAGCTGAAGGACCGCACTTGCAAACTCCCTTTGATAATTTTGAAGGTTCCTGATTTGCTTTATAAACTTAATCTTCATCCTAGCTTCCCATGTTTCATCCTGAGGACTAAAATGGGCCTGCAAGGCTCCTTTCATCTCATCCCAAGAAGTGATGTCGGTAGCACTTCCATTTGCAACCTGGTCCATCCTTCTTCTCCACCACATCTTGGCATCTTTTGTAAGGAATTGAGCAGCAACCTTGACCTTAGTCTCATCATCGGATAGACCCAATCTCTCCAAGTATTGCTCCATGTCCCATAAGAAGTTACCAAGTGCTTTTGCACTCCTTGTACCATCGAATGAATCCGGTTCCTTGACTTTCACATGAGGCACTCTTCCACCTGAGCCATGCCTCACGGCCTTCTTCAATACCGCTATTTCATCCTTGGCTTCGTCAAGAGCTTTCTTCAAGTTCATGATCTCTGCTAGACCCTGGTCCCTTGAAGTTTCAACGTCCTTGACCTTGTATTCGAGTTGTGTACACATCAAATCAGTGTACTCATGTTGAGTTTGGAGTTCGTTGAGCTCATCTTTCATCTTCAAGAATGCCTTTTGTTCTTCCACAATAAGGTCAAACCTTTCTCCAAAATGAGTCTCTAAGAATTCCACCCTTTCCACCACTTTCTGCATCAGATCGAAAGTGTCCACAGGGCTACGATTAGACCTGGCATGTGATTCAGCCATTGCTAACCTTCTCTTTCTTTGTAATCGAGTTTCGACCATGCACCGGCTTCACCTGCAACCCAAGTCCTTGATGCCACACTTAGAGTGTTTCATCAACCTCTTTCCCTGCAAGAACCTATCTCCACGGCCACTCCTTTGTCAACCAGGATATCTGCTTGATACCACCTTCACTTCGGTGTGTATGCTCTGATACCACCTGTCACGCCCACAGGCCTATGGTAGTCTTTCAACCGTGTCGGCGAGGTGCGGAACCACCCCACATTTTCTTTTTAACAATACTCAAGTGTGAGGACTATGCCTAATTCACAACCGGTACTTAGTTTGTTTTTCGCAACCAAGTAAAAAGCATTAATCCTTTATATCAATGATCACCCATACTTAATCATTATCCAAAGCAATAATAAACAACAATTGCATGATATAAAGGGGAGGGCAACTCCCGAACAGTCTGCCCGACAATATATATTATATCAGAATTTCAATAATACAATGAGCTAGTGTACTTGCAAAATCAAGCCAACACTTAGCCAAAATTACATATACAAGGCAACCTGCCTTACAAGAGAGAATCTGCACCTTTTACACGTGAGCAGGTGCCACACATGGCCACCAAGGCACTCAGTATATTTCTACACAATCCTGCACTTTCGACCCCTTCACAACTCGTCCAACCCAACCACAAAACCGAGAGACAATTCTGCACCTTATCACCAAGTGCGCATGAGCTATGCGCTCATGCTACACCTTCCTCTCTTGTGTGTAGAGCCAAAGATGCGAAGATGAATGATCGATTGAGTTCGATGTCAAATGGCAAGTCTTGAGCGCAAATATATATGGAACTTAGCGTGTGGGCAGGGTGGGTGAAGCCCCACGGCCGATGCCCCAACCTTGCACACGCAACCCCCAAACGTCATTTTCAATGGTCGGCTTGCTCCACGTTTAACTCCCTCCATTCAAGTGTATAAACTCGCAGCCAACGCCTCCATACTTTTCACTTGCCCCATAATGTTTCGCTGTTCATGTATGCTGTCCGCCCGCACCGCAGTCGCCCGGCGTGCACGCTGCCCGTGCGCGCGCGCCCGGTCTCCGTCGTGTTGCCTTGCCAACGCGCACCCGCCCGTCTACCATATGGCACCCGCCTACTACTCGGCGCCCGCCGGGTCTACCATCGTGCGCCGCCGGTCATCCGTCCATCATCGTGTGTCCGTCGTTTACTCCGCCGGTCGCCACTCACCTGCGCGCCCGCCCGGTCGCCAACCCACCGTGCGCGCCTGCCCAGTTCACCCGGCGTGTGCCCGGGGCGCCTCAACACGTCGTGCGCCCGTTGCACCGTCACCAACTCTCCCAGGGCAGTACACAACCAGTCTAGCGTTCGATGGTAGAGGAGCCCAGTAGCACAGGTGTGCCTTCTTTGTGTCCTAAATAGAAAAGATGAGAAAATATGATGCATATATTGGGGTTATGAACACCCACAGCGGTAGGTAAGAAGAAGGAATCTTATCCCTCTCCTGCAAGTCCTTGGATTCCTACAATCGTAGGTTCAATTGGCCCGACTAGGTTGCTGAGGTCAGTGCACTGTGATCAGAAGGGAACATTTAGAATGAACCCGAGGCCTCACTACTCTTTAGCTAGTCAAAGGGCCCATCAATGTCATTTCTGTTTGTGGCCAAGGGCGCATTTATTAGGAGGTCAAGTTCATTTGGATTGGAGGTAGAAACTGTTCAAAATTACTAGAATTATCTCGAGGACAAATTCAATTACTGGAAAGCCAAGCCTGTCAAGTATTGTGACCATATTTCTGAAGAGGTTGAATCTATCTAGAGGTGGACTTATTATCAGAGGGGTCGAATTATTCAGTCAAGGCAAGATCATTGTTTTCTAAGGCCATCTCCTTAAGCAAAGAGTAGCAAAATTTGTAGAAGGTTCCAGTGTTTTGGAAGACCAAGATCAACTTCTTCTAAAGGCCAAGTTGTTTCATTGTCACCAGATCTATAAGCTAGGTTCAACAATGCATTGTAAATCTTCAGATCAAGCTAATATGAATCATCGTTTTGTCCCTTTTATATCTATGTTTCATGTGTTCATTACTTTGTCTTCCCAGCATTTGACGAAATGTTTGTCTTTGAAATGTTTGAAGAAATTCATTACAGAGAGATTTAAATTTTGTGAATTAAAACCAACATATTTTAGCTTGGGAACATTACATGACAGTATCTCCCTTTATCTTTTGGAATTGCTTCATGCACTCATCATCCCATTTAAGATATTATTCCTTCAACAAATTTGATATGGGTTTGGTAATCTCTACAAAATTTAGTATGTACCTCTTGATGAAATTTATTTTATCGATTTCCCTTATTTCTTGCTTCTAGGTAATGGTATTTGTTGAATTTCTTATATGATGGTTGGATCAATTTTGATGCCTTCCTTTGACACTATGTTCCTAGGGATATTTTTTGCGTAAACTCTGACAACTGATTTCTTTGGATTCAAGCATATACCATACTTTCGACTTCTAAAGAAAACTTATTAAAGGAAATTTATTTAAGAAGATGGACATGGGCACTCTTTTTGGACATAGATTACCTTAGGGATCCCTCCCTTGTATTGGAGAAGAGGTAACCTAATGTGAGGGAAGGTACCGCTGAGGTGACAATGGTAGTCTTTATAAGTTTCCCTCGAGGTATCACATTTATAGTTAGGTCTTTTTATCATAAGTGAGAAATTGGGTGGTAACAGTTTGGCACTATTGCCAAGGATGCCCATTTCCTCATGTATTGAATTTTAACATTCATATATTGATGATCCTATAGTTAAAAGTTATAAAAGTCCATCCGGTGTCTCCACATAAGGAGGTTGTGTTGAAGAGATATTCTACAATAACATGCTCATAGGGCATTTTTCACTAGATTGCAAAAACTGGAAAGGTATTATAGAAGAAAGGTATACAAACTAGCACGTCAGTCACAAAAGTCATATAGCTCAAGTATTTAGTTTGTTGATGATATAAGTTCCTTATTTTTAATAGATATGGCCACACCATGGTTAGATGACATCTACAAACCACTAGAATTCTCTCAAATTAATTAAGTTCCACATGAAATTCTAGAAAATGTCATTGATAACATTCCTACATTCTAATAAAATAATGTTCTTTTTGCCTTAGATCATTTGCAAAAATTAGGAGTGTGATATTTAAAATGGGAGGAGTGAGACACTTAGATGTCACCACAAAGTTGTTTACATTTTCTCCTGTGGATGGTGTTGTGGAATGGTGGAAAGGAATTCTTGATAATTAATTCAATGCATGGCCCCCTTCAAAATGCTTTCCTTGAGAAATGGGGAGAATGAAAAGATAATAGATACTTATTGGTTGCTCTTAGTAGTTCTAAAGGAAATCAAACTTAAACTATAGAAGAGATTAATAAGTGGTTTGACCAGATTGTGTAAAAATCACCATGAAAATATTAAAAGTCTAGAGGCAACCATACTTATATATTACCTTGATTCAATTGATGGAGAGCTTGGTTTCCGAATCAAAGATAATGATCCCCAGGACCTTAAGGAAATCCGAATTTGTTGAGTTTAGGAATAGCTGCATTATCCTCCTTTGCTAGATGATGATGACCAATGAATTAAATTACCCAGTCCATGATATCCAGGCATCCATATTCATAAGTATTTCTTTCATAAGATATTGGCTTGACGCATCAAGGAGCTCAATAACATAATCAGGATGTCAAGATCAGGGTCCTCACAGTTCCACCTGCTTATCGTGATTGTCAATACATAGGATTTTATATGTTTTCTCTCTAATAAGAGCTATTAGATTCAATTAATGGAGAGCTTGGTTTCCAGATCAAAGAAAATGATCCCCATAACCTTCAGGCAATCCAAATTTATTGAGTTTAGGAATAACTACATTATCCTCCTTTTCTAGATGACGATGACCAATGAATTAAATTAGCCAGATCATGATATCCAGGCATCCATACTCATAAGTCTGTCTTTCATAAGATCTTGGCTTAATGCATCAAGGAGCTCAATAACATAATCGGGATGTCAAGATCAGGGTCCTCACAGTTCCATCTTCTTATCATGCTTGTCAAGACATAGGATTTGATATGTTTTCATGCTGATAAGGGCTATTATAAGGAATATCTCCAAAAATGCCATTCCCTTTTTCTCCTAGCTGCCAAACTTCCAAGGATAATCAAGGGTACCAATATAAAGGTGCTACATAAACTTCCATTGCTCTAGCTGCTAGATAAATATGTAAATGTTTGCTTCCATACACCATCATTGCTCCTTCGATTATTTCTACAATTCACTACGTCATATACCACCATAATTGCTTTAAATGACTATTGTCGTTGCTCCTCAATTCCTCCTGCACTTCTCTATTTAAAAACATTATGCTGATCACTTAACTCATCAAGTTCTTGTAGACATTAAAGTCAAAGATACTCTCTTATTGATTATTTTCATGAACACTCGAAGTGGAGCCTCTAGCGTCTCTAAACTTAAAGGCGCTGGTCTAGAATCATATATTAATCAAAAGCATCTGAAACAACTTGCCTACTATACTCTGTTCTGTATGCATTAATGATAATTACACCTCAAGTGTAATGATCCTTTTTGTACTTGAAGCATCTTGCTATCAACAGTACATCACAAGGATTATGCTAGTTGATGCTTTTAGGATCCCTTCAGGTTGATGGCCTTTATCTACAAACCACTCATTAAACACCATGCCAGCAAACTCTAGAAGATCTCTGTGCTAGCGAAACAGTGTGATCTTCAGAACTTCCTTACCACAGGTATTCTTTAGTTAGGCCCACAGGTGGACTGTCATGAAAACTTTAGGATTACTGTCATACAACGGTTACTATCATAATCGTGATGTGTCAAATTGATAGTCTTAAGCAATTGTTGTAGGGAAATGATGAATTTGTTCTTCCCTTACTACTATGAAAGGATGCTTGACCTGTTGTAGTAACACTACAAATATTGATGAAGTCCTGTCAACTATAATATTGCAACTATCCTTTAAGTCTCTTTACTGTAAAATCCGTATCAGGGATACATATACATTCATTGAGATGAGCCTTCAATTTTTCCTTCTACCAAAAGTGCACTATGGCTTTCTTTAGGAATTGTTTATTCAAGTTTCAAGAGAATGACTCCAAAATGTCTCTTACTTTTATGTAGGCAGATAATCACGTTCCACGCTACTTCTCAATCAAAAATTCTGCAATGAAGGCCAAGCTTGGAGAATGCCTTTCAGTGACCTAAACCTTCAAGCTCTTTTCCGAATCAGTGCCCTAAACTCTTTGCTACCCAGACAATACAAAAGAATTGTCACAGATCATTCACAACTGCACAAGAATTATGTCACATATAGTCTTGCATTGAACCTATAGAAGATGAGACTTAGCTTAAGAGACCTGTAATGATCCTTCGAGACCTGTAGAATAGTCTCAGATCCAAACCCACAGAGATTAGACACAAACTTCATTATTCACCTTGCAGAATAGTTGCCCATAAACAAGAGAATTATGCTGTGTATGAGGTCTTTAGGTATGCAAAATAGGAAAGCCCTCCCATGATTGAAATAAATCCCAGAGATTTAATTAGAATACCCTTTATTACATATTCACATCCTACATGTTTAGTGAAACATTCAAGTCTGTATTTGCTAGCCTTTCTTTACTAGGCATTTATTTCAGTCAGCATGGCTAACATGCACACCATGTACTCAATTACATCCTGAAATTAAATGGCATTAAATGTGCACAAATAAAAAAAATTGAAAGACCTTGAACTTCTAACAACCACAATTTTGTAATATGGTGTACCTTCAAGGTCCACAACCACTCATTTCATTAGGATTGGCCAGTCCCATACAATGGGAAAGCAAGCAGAAGTTGAAACTTTTATTTAATTATCCATATAGGGCAACTGATGGAGGGTCACTAACAATGAGAGCCAAGGTATATATGCTCTCTTGTATATCTTAGCAAGGGGTCATAAATTTATAACTCATTGTGAAGATTAATTACTGTAACCAACACTATTACTAACATAACTACCACTACTTTTATCAGAGTTTTTAGTTGGACTGTGAAGATGTTTTAATCAAACTTGTTTTGACTTAACATTTCACTCATCATCAAAGAAGTGAACTATTCAAGCAAAATGTGTCAGATTAAATCTTTTTACACAATTCATACCAAAACTCAATAGTGTTAACCTGAGAAAGCCTCCACTTGACTTCTACTTTATTATTACCAAGGTACATCAACTATAACATGGAAGACCAAAACCATTTCTAGAGCATCTCTCATAATCTTTTGCATTATTCTAGCACTTAACATCTGCTTGTTGAATGATTTGTTTGTGTGGATGCATGTTAGGATCTTTGGCAAGATGTTATTTTTATCACTATTGAAGTTCTTCAAAAATGAAATGCTTTTAGAATTGATATTCCTTTGGTACTTCCAATTCTAGAATGGTGACATTTGACACTTATACATCTTCTTTAAAATATCTTGGGCATGGAGCTTCAAATAACTTATTGTCAAATCTCTACTTGACCTCAAGGAATAAATTTTAGTACCATATAACTTTTTTTTGCATGATAAGAAGCATCCTAACAAACTTTGCTTTCTCTAGAACTTATAAATTGT
Source organism: Pinus taeda (assembly GCA_000404065.3). Taxonomy (NCBI): domain Eukaryota; kingdom Viridiplantae; phylum Streptophyta; class Pinopsida; order Pinales; family Pinaceae; genus Pinus; species Pinus taeda. Next base: position 11,455 of record APFE031002548.1, on the reverse strand, counting down.
CTAGACACAAGCACCTTTTCAGGTTTGGCAATGAAGCAGGTGTGATGCCCCATAGTTTCAATTTAAAATTGTTAGAATGATACCGATAGAGAATCAAAAAATACATTTATATCATAATGAATAACCAATTTTTTACCGATACCCTATCCATTCCCATCGTGAAAGGCGGGTTCCACTTCCAAACTGAAGAATAGCATTCCATCCTCAGTCCCCACTATCACTAAAATCAACTTTTATAACATACAGGTCCATTGTATTCAATGGTCAGATACATTCTCACACTAAAAAACTTGAAGAAAAGTGACAATTTGAAATCAAAACTTCAGTAAGTTAGATGCTTTATTACATTTTATGAGAAATAATTCTTTGTAGTTACCCATTTTGTTTGGGATACAAATTCTTTCAATGGTGTTTCATGTAATTTATTTGAATCTTGTTGGATTATAAACAAACAAATTTATAATTTGTACCTTGGTTTTACAGTTTTTGGGATTCCTCTATAGAGATTTACGACAAATCTTGGTCGACCTAGATGCTCTTTTCAACATCTTACGGTAATTTTCTTTGATAAACCCTAGTATACATGTTGATTTTTAGTTTTGCAAGACTTCAGAAATGCCATTAGCTTTATGTGTGACCTAATTGGTTATATTTTTTGCATGTGCATGTTGGAGTGTACATCTAAACCAATTTAATCATTTTACTCAAAAATTTTCTCAGAATATTAAAAAACCATAGTATAGAGTAAGAGGCTGCATGCATTTGGGGTGCATTTATTTCTCTAGCATGATTTTCCATGCAGCTTGGGAACTAGGACAGATTTAGTCCAAACTTGAATCTAACTCATGACCCTTTGCTATAGTTATAAAAGTAGGGCATGAGAGTAGAGTGAGGTATTCTACTTATTTAATGTGATGATAGTTGTAGCTCTTCTTACCATGGTTTGCAAATTTAACATGGTATGAGAGCACGTTCTGAAATCTTCTAGGGTTCCATGTATATGGATAGTTGAGCTAATACCTAGGATAGGGAAGTTTTTTTAGAATGTTTTAAGCATGGGATGTCCAAGATCCATTTTGGACCTATCACAGTTTACTGAAGGTTGTTCCTTTGTTTTTTTTAGCTCTGTGTTGTAGGAGTGACAATGTAACCACCTTTAATCTCAAATATGAAGACTAATTGGAAGGCCCCTCCAATTTTGTTGCTTGTATATTTTGGTTGCAGTTGCTTTTGAAGGGGCATGGGCCTTGGCACCCTGTCAAAGGTTGCAACATTAGATTTCTAAAATCTGATTTGCATGTCTCTAGACTTTTGCAAATTAGAAATTCTGATTCAAATTGAAAAGGAGGACAAATTTCAGATGTATGTGAAACCATTACTTCAATCTCATTATTAGGTAATATTAATTGATGATTAATTTATTTCTCTTAGAAGCTCTGTTTTTATGTCATGAACACCAGGGATGAGGTCGTTGGGAATTTTTGAGAGTTTAAATCTTTTGTAGAAAAATCAAACAGGTGAGAATATTAAAGTGTTGAGATCAAATAATGGAGGAGTATATACCTCCAAAGAGTTTGACACTTTTTGCAGGGAAAAAGAGATCAAGAGCCAGTTGACAGTGCCTTACCAAACACATCAAAATGTGGTTGTAGAGAAGAAGAATAGGCCCATCATAGAGAATTCCAAGGCAATGATCCATGACTTAGATCTGCCCATTTGTCTTTGGGCATAAGCATGTCGTACAAAAATCTACATTTCAAATATGTGACCTCACTAGATATTGAAGGATAAGACACCAGGAACATATTTCATTGGTGAGAAACCACAAGTATCACGTTTTGGTGTTTTTGGTTGTCCTGTATACATTCATATCGTTGGGGAGAAAATGACCAAGTTGGAACCCTCTAGTTTGTATGGTACTTTGGTGGGATACAATGAGACATATAAGGCTTAAAAAGTCTACATTTTGTCTAAATGGAAGATGGTTTTCAGCTGAGATGTCAATTTTGATGAGGATGCATGGTCCTTTAAGCCTTATTGTCATGCAACAAAGATTGGGGAGGAAGAGAAGCTTGCTTCCTCAAAGGTTGTTCCACAAATTGCAATGAAATCAAATTGAAATCAGTTAGATACTAGTACAGTGGAGGTACAAATATCATTTTTCCTTCTAGTTCAGTTAGGAGGTTCGAATGGTTTACCTAGACAGTGTAGGGGGCACAAGAGCAACTAGGAGGACATAAATCTTTGTTTTGAGTGTGTCAACCTCTTGAGAAGTTTCCAAATTATGGTGCATTGGTTTCTTCCTATTTCTTAATAGGCAAATGGTAAGTCATTTGCTCATAAATACTAATTGTCAAAATGTTTAAATGTTATTTGAAAATTCAGTTGAGAAACCCTCACATTGAAACTACTATATACTCTATCAAGTCAATTGGCTTGAATAATGTCATATATGAAGTTTGGAAAGTTTGTGTATGTGTTGGTCAATGTTTGAAAAATCAGACTCAGACTATTTTTTTTTCAACGACTCAATTTACCAAAAAATATATACGAATCCAAACCATTGAACCAGAATGTGCAAAACTCTGCTCATGGCACATACATATACCATGTAAGGTTGAATATATCAAAACATTTTGGCAACGAGTCCAATATATATCAGCAACAATGAGACTCTAAATGGCATCCATAAGCTTTAGAGTCTGAAAAACATGCTACAACCATCTCCTTTTGGCCGAGCCTTTTCTTCTTCAAATTTTGCAAGCTGGTTTTGCAATTGAAATCTAACATGTCCAATCTCCTCTAATGGGGCCATGCATGGGAAAATTGGCCTCTTATAATATCCAAGTGTTCATTAAATCTATGAATTACCACCCCCCTACCCTTCTTAATGCATAGTATTTGCAATAAATTTTCACATCATCCAGATTAGCATGGATCCATGTAGGATCTTTGACTCTAAGGGTGTAAACCATGGTTTCCAATCTACAGTTTGAAAGAGAACATTAGATTTCTTAAATCCAAGTAGCATAATTCTAGAGCTGTGCAAATTAAAAAGTTTGAGTCAAATTCAAAACAGGGATAGATTTCATATGATTTGCATTTCTAATTTAAAGAGGCACATAAATTTTGAAGAGAAGAAGATTAAAAATAGGGACATATTTCAGAGCATATACATTTACATTTTAAAGAGAGGGAAAACATGCTTGGAAATGAAAATAATGGGTAGTGGGCACAAGAATTTGGTCCACAACTCCTCCAAGCTTCAAGATACATTATAGCCTCTTGATTAAGCTGCCTAAATCCATTACAAACAACCTCAAACAAATGCCAAACTAGCACCAAGCTCAAGCATCACATTGCTCTTCAAGATTTCAACTTTGTTCCAAAACTTGAAATGCTCACAAATTCTCTGTGAGAAAGGTGTGAGACAAATAGAGGGGTGGGATATCTCTTTATATAAATTTGATCAGTTTAATGCTTTGCTTTTTTAAGTTTTTTAATTGAATAGTGAATTTTTTTCTTGGATTCTGTATTGGGTCATCATGCATCTACTTGGCTAAGTAGGTCTTATTTGGTACCAAACTGGCCCATCGAGCCAAGTCGGACCAAGCTTTAGAACAATAGTGTTGGGCCTTTGTCCATTGTCTTGTAATATACTCAAAGGAAAATAATACTAAGTATATTTGGGTTGTTGTCCACTAAATAATAGAAGTAAGACATGCCATTGTTGTATATAGCTTGGCTACTAGCCACTAAATCCTATGCTATTAGAACAATAGAAATAAAATATATAAACTAAACCATCATAGAGAGGGGGACATAAGATTCTTCATGTTATACATGCACTTCAAGGAAATGGGATGGTGGATGTCTTCTCCAGCCTCGTGGTCTTCCCTTTGTCTCTCATCCCTAGCTTTTGGAGCAAGCTATGAACCTTGGAGGGCTTTCAACAAGTAGTATGTAGTATTCATCATTGAATTGTTGTAGCTTTCCTTTGATACCATTCAATAGGGGGTTCTTCTTTGAGGTTGATTCCATGTGACATGTTATCATTTCTTTGGCATGCTATTATAGATCTGGGTCAAAGAGGGGTTGTTCTTCTTGTTTCTTGAAAACTCTGCATTGGGGATGATGTGAGACAAGTCCTTTTCTATATGCTTGTTGTTGGTAGCAACTTTTTGTCCATTAACCTGCTCCTCCAGTTTGCCAAGATTATGAACTGCGTTGTATATTTGCCACTTATTGAAACCTTGTGCTATACATTGAGACTCACCTTTTTTCATGTGGTTCTAGTTCTTTCAATAGAATCTTCCTGAATGCTTATCTTTAGTGATTTATATCCGTAAATTCTTTGGCCTAAAAATATCTTTGAATCTATAATAAATAAAGCTTGTCAATATTTTCTTTTCAATTATTAAGTTATATGTATCATGTTTTATAAATGTTAAAATTAATATATTTATTATTTGATATATGTTATATTGAAAAAATTATATGTAAGTTTTTTATATAGATATATTTGAATTTAGTGGTGAATTTTATTGAATTTTTGTATGGGGTTATTTTTTTTTTAATTTTATGTTCAAACATGAACACAAACCAATAGCATTAAACCTTAGTCGAAAGAGGCTTTAATCTGCCTAGCCACTTTGACTTTACCAGAAAATAATTTTGGATCACTCACTCAACCTGAGTAATTAGTGATCTTCTCATTCTATACATGCAAACCTTGAAGATGCGGTGTAACTCTTACAACAACCTTGGGATTTCACCATTGTCTAATGCATGCTAATTTATGGAATCTATCTGATCAAACATCATTTATATGAAAATCTTGGTTGAGTATCATCGTTGGGATTTCACCATTTTCTTATGAATGGTATTGGGTGGAATCCCTCTGATCAAACATCATTTATATGCAGTTCCTGGTTGAGTTTTATCCCTGTGTCTCCAATAGATTCTGGAAAGGAAAGCAGGAGCCTAATGGCATGAATTCCACTATCTTTCTTTGGCATAAGATTTGGAGTGTGGTTTACAACATTCTCTTGTGTAGATATATTCACATGACTGTTCTTGAATGTTTCAATAATATGAGAAATAAACTAATATCCAAATTTAAAGAAAAAAAATATCATTCAGCCAACAATGAAGCTTTCAAGACCTTGCCAAAATTTTAAAGTATAACGCCCTAGAGTCAAGGTAATGATAATGTGGATTGCTTTCAAAGATTGTTTGTTTAGAAAGCCTATCTATATATGAATCTATGCATTTATGTTAGTTTAATGCTAACAAAAATATATAATTCTTAGAAGATCCATGAGATTTAAGAAGATATGCACTATGCAATATTTGATTGGCTTCAAGGAATTGCACAACAAATGTATTGATAGAGACAAATAAACAATGTTTTAGAAGTTGGAATTGGTATTGAAAGTGGTCAAGGGTCGGACTGGACTAGAACCATCTAATAAACTGGTGACTCTAATAATTTATGAAGGATTTAGGCTATGTGATTCTCTTAGAGCCCATCAATGGTCATTTACTGGAGTTTGAACTCATATGCATCAGCAAGGGCATTATGTTCTATGCAATACATAGTAGTCTTCTACCCTTTCATTGTTCAATTTGATAAATTCTTGTAGGCAGCAAACCATGTGTACCAAGTTCAAATTTATAGGGATTATGTGGTAGCCAACTGTTGGGCTCAACCCCCACAAGTGGTTTTCGAAAACAGCTTTAGCATACTCTCAGAATTCATGATAAGCTGACAATTGGCATACTTGTTTGATATCTGAAATACGTGGATGACATGATAAGCATAATAGTGCAGCTTCGAGGTTATGCATGGCTATTCATACTAATTGGTATGGTTGCCCAAAGTGTCTGTAGTAGAATTTGCAACAAAAACTTCACAAATTATTGGATCTCTTTTGACTTTGAGATCTATTCATCACAAAGAATACAATCCGTTTGCTAGAGTCATTTCTTATATGGAGGAACAAAAATTTATTTGTCTTTCTAGTCTAGTACTTCTAACATTGATGTCCAAGGTGGAATTTTACACATTTATTACATACATGGCTACTTATTTGAGAGAAAGCACACTTTTAGCGCACCAGGTCATGGTTTGCATCTATTCCATGTGCACCATTTATTGAGAACCTTTGGAAAAAACAATTCAATTATTCATGCCTAACTTGACTTATAATGTTAACTACAACATAAGAAAGGCACAATAATTGCTTCACTCACTAATCCTCATTGGAACATCATTTGGCTTTTTATTTGTCTCTAGGTTCACATCTCCCTTTTCAAAGGCTTAATTAATGCCCGATGTTGCAAAATACTCAACTTGGAAAAGCGTCACACGGAAATTCCTCACCCCACAATCTTTCCATCCCTGACATATCAAGCAGAAACATTTGGCATGTCAAGTGTTAATTTTTGTAGGTGGAGTTGTGATTGAAACAAGATTGCAAGCTAAGGAATATTGAAGCAATAATATCAAATTAGAGTTTCCAAATATGAACTCTCTCACCTCTCAAAGAGTATGACATGATGATATTGGTCACTTTCGTAGTTCTCCTAAACAAAAGCTTAAATTCTGGATCATTGATTTTGGGTTGTAATGCATTACACCAAAGCCAGTTAAGTTCCCTTTTGCGCAATTGATTTTCTTTGGAAAATGCTCAATGTGCAAACTTGACTACGGTTAATGCTAGTGGTGTCATGGAAGTAGGCATAGAAGGTGCTACTAAGATTGCAGTGGGAAATTTACAATCTCCATTTCCATTCCCATTGATGGCATGCCTAGAAAAACACTAGGCATGCCCCATCTTTCATCTTCTAATTTGCAACAAACCAGTAGCAGTAGTCTTGTAGAAAATTTCATTAGCACTGACATGCAATAGGCCAAATGGGAAGGTGCTTTGTTTGAAAATAATGGTGGTGTTGGATCATCTGAATATGGAAATAATGCATCTAATCATCTTTTTCTAATAACAAAAGCAACTTCTTGTGCCCCAAAATTTTAAGTGCCACCTTCACTACTCCTAGTTACAACACAACCAAATTCTAATTATATGGATCACTATAGTAACACTCCAAGTGTCATTTACTTATTTTCTGATGACTAGAGCTATTGTAAAATATTTTTTGTTGATTACTTTTGCAGCTAATGCTAGAAAGCCTCCAAAGATTTTATGTAAATATACATTTTTTGTGATTGCTTGCTAGAAAATCCTATTTGTTAGATTAAGAAAGTGGATGGAGATGTTGGAATTCGAAATTTCTAACAAGTTCTATGTGAGGTAGCTACCAAAATTCTATATTCAGGTTTTATAGTTATTGGGAAAGTGTTGTTACAAACACATTGTCACCAGCAAATTGAATCATTTCAGTTACTGTGGATTAATCAAACGAGGCACCTCAACTTTGATGATGATGTTGGGAACATTAGTGGATGTAGCACTAACAGGTTGTTAAGAAATCTTATCCCTAGCCAACAGGGCTTGGTATTGTATGTCCAATCCCAAAGGCCTTAGAAACAACAAAGACTACAAAGTTGTTGAAGGTATTTTAACTGGAATGACCATTTAAAGTTCTATAAGTTGAAAACATATTTTCCCTACATATTGAGACTCCGAGTAGTACTAGATCTTATATTTAATGAAGAATTAGGGAGCATCATTACGAGGAACACTTAATTAGGAACTCTTGCATATGGAAGGAAATAAGGCTTACTATGTAAGAATGGGGATTGAATAATTGTACTCAAAGGAAAGAATAGATGAAGGAAAGTCTAGAATTGATATTTTTTTGTGGATACTAAAAAAAGGCCTGCCAAAACCTCCTCACTTACATGGAATAAAACGTCATTAAGCTCACTTTTCTTCGCAAGTGATGAAACACTAATTGGTTTATCTATAGAGTCATCTAGAAGAGCCCTTGAAATGGCGAAAGTCAAGCCAGAGGATGTTTACTTGGTTTTGATGTGTACGTCTACTCCAGATGATCTTTTGGTGGTTCTCCCTAAGTAAGTATCATATGATATTTATTCGATCTATAGCTGAATAATTATCGTTAACTTTGCTATGACACTTTAATGTATTTGTACTCCGTATTTTTTGTTTTCCCATGTTTTTTCTTGGTTCAAATTGTTTGAGTTAATGTTTTCCATAATATGGGAACTACTTGGACTAGAGATATTATGCTATACCGTTAGCATTTTTATGGGAATTTATTAGTTATAGAATCTATATCATGATGGTATCATATTTTATTGATGTTATAGTAGTTAACATGGAGTTTAGATGCATTTCATTAAGTGGAAAACAATTCTTTTTTATCATGTATTGATTGGCTTAGTGAGCAATTGCGTTTGTCTAGGCTAATCTCAATTGGATTTTCAAATTATACAATTCACAATTTTGTTGATATCAAAACTCCTCGTATTGCCATGTTTTTGGTTTTGAGATGATGTTTGTAGCCAACATTTGGGCTTTGTGTGACAACTTTTGTGTATGATTTGATATAGGGGCATGCCTTTAAAGTTTAAACTCAGTACCTTTGTTGCATTGATTAAAATAGAAGAATCTGACTAACCTAAAAATGAACTGTAGTGACATTGAAGTTAAATGTGAAGTTCTACGTGCATTTATTTGTTAACTTGTTAATGTTAGTTTCTATTGTAGGGAATCACTTTGATGTTGGGTTGTTTTGTTATAATTACCACTTCAATGGCTAGAAATGTGTCTTGAATTCATGTAAGTGTTTCCTTGGGGTGTGTTGAAAATCCTTGGAAATAGGCACATGGGGGAGCAAGTAAATGCATATTTGATCAAGCTTATTCTTAAAGGAATAGAAAGGGATGCCCACGGGGCTTTGGATTGATGGTGAATGGGTGCGCTGTTAAGGCACTCCTTGCGATAGGTCACCGGTTCAAATCCCCCGTGGGTACTTAGGTTAGTCTTAACGTACAAAAAAAAAAAAAGGAATAGAAAGGGATATGGTGAGAAACTGGAGGCCGATCATTTTACTTAATGTTTTCTGCAATGTCAAGGTTTGAGAAGGTTTGATCTATCATCATGTTCAAGGTTTGTTCTCAATGTCTATTCTACCATTATGTGCTACGGTGTTGGTCATTTCACTAATACTGTTATTTAGTCTTGCCATGGTCTTCAAGGCACCCCTTTATTCACTGTTGATATGGACATGTGGATGTTGCTTACAAAACTATTGTTATGAATTTCAATGTTCTCATGCCGAGATGGTCTTCAAAATTATCAATAGTCAATGGTGATTATGACTTATCAAATTATCAGTTATAATACATGGATGGATAATAGTAACATGCATTAGAATTTTCTTTTTTGGTCTTGGTTATAAACTTTTAGTTTTACTCTTGTCATTCCTGAATGGTTTTGATTATTAACTTTTTTTTTTAATTGTCTCTCTTTATATATATTACAAAATATTTTTGTACTTTCCATTTTCCTACTATATCTGGATCCCGACTTTTAAAATTTTTGGCAAATATGTGTCCAGACCCCTATTTGTATCCTGCTGAACTTAGATTGTAATTTATCTTTGCATCATGTCACCATCTAGCCATGCATTCCCAAGCAACTTCCTCCATTTGTTATCAATGGTGGGCTAAGAACCAAGGGTGTTGTTGCCTGTTGGATACAAAGATTGAGTCAACTTTTGTCCTGTTAGGATTGTGTTCTTTGTGCCATAATCACCCTCATGTTTTGGATGGATTGGGATTCTAAAGGTATCCCTAGCAGGATGAGTAGTGGAGTCTTCAGAACTATGGTTTTCATTATCATGTTCACTTCCATTTCTTCCTATTTCTTCTTGCATATATTTTGCCTCATGTTATAGATTTTAATAGCAGCTTGCATGTCAGATTATAATTTTGCTGAGTCTTTAGATAAATATTGAATTTTCCCTAGTATATTTTCTAGGTGTTTTTTCGACTCTCAGTCCATGTATAACCACTGCCCCACCAATTTCCATGGGACAATAGCTGCATACCATTTCATCCCCAACTATTTGGCAATGGTTCCATGTAGAAATGTTTTTGTGTTTGGGAGCCATGGCATTTTTTCTACCACATAAATAATTTGCAAATAAAGCCTGACATTTAATTTCTAGATTTTTTTAACAAACTCTCTTAAGAGAAATAGCGTTTGAAGAATATTTGTAAATACCTTTACAAGTTCCAAGTCTTCACTCTGAATCAGTTTCAGGAGCAGATCTAAATCAATTGCAGGAATAGATTGAATCAACATATGGAATCGGAAAAAGAGTAGCTCCAAAAACCATTGTTGCAAGCATTGTGATTATCATGGTCCTGGTATTATTGCATTGTCACAAATTTTACCCCAGAACGATATTATTGCCGCTAAACTGTGCAGTGTTTTCATTCTCGAAAATAGCATGAAAATATTGTAAATATCTAGATATTATCATGAGATGCATGAAATTAGTTTCCCTACTCATCGATGGAGGGACATAAAGTCAATTATTTGTGTGTTTGAATAATTTTCTATTTTTAAATTTGCCTGTATTTTGTGATATTTTCCTGATGTTGTCAATATTTTCTTTTCCCGATTCTCGGTGATATTTTTTCTGACATGATGTTTACAACATTACCAAAAACACAAGAAGCACCCCAATCAAATCTTCAAATCAATAATCCAATTCGTAATCCAAATCAGGTTTAGTAATGGATCCAAGAAACTCCCCAATCAAATCTTGATTGCTCTAAATCATCGGATGAAACTCTCCGAATCAGACTGAGAAGCACTATGAATCAACAGAAGAATATATTTTGAATCTATTAAACACACATGGGCAGCAAGATTATCTGAAGGATAAAACACGAGAGTACAATTTTTATTAACAAGTGATATACATTTATAGTACATATTGTGACCGTTGGGTTCCACATCCCAAGGTCTCTTGGACTCCTTTTGTGTATTCGGCTTCCACACTAACCCATTGAGGATTAGGTATCCAACATTCGCCCCCTTAATCCAAAGGGTTATGTATGAGTCCAAGAAGAGAGCTGAAATACAAAATGTGCAAAAATGCATGGCAGCACTAGGCTAAATGTGCTCTCTGAAATGTTGGTATAAAGGGCGGTGGTTCAAGGATGACCACCAACACTGGAACGCTTAGTGCAGTTCCTGGAACTCTTCCAAAACTGGCAAGAAGCTGAAGTCTTTTGCTAGAGGAAGTGCTCCTATTGATTTGAAGAGGGAAAAAACCTTCAACCATGAAAGGGAGGTCTCACCCCGCATAAAAGGGAGAATTTCAACCTAAAAAGGGAAGTCTCAACCTATGATGTTTTAAGGATTACCACCAACTCTGGAATGCTTAATGCAAATTCCTGGAACTCTTCCAAAATACGTGAGAAGATGAAGTCTTCTGCTAGAGGAAGTGT
>APFE031002545.1:0-15501 GCA_000404065.3 Pinus taeda | reverse complement strand
GCAAGTAGCCCTCATAACAAATTGGTGAGTCCACTAAGGAATGTCTTATTCCCTTCCATTTCCTTGTTTTTTAATTTTGAACCTTTTTCATAGCTTTATCTGCGTCTTGACATGTTAATGATCTTTCAGATTTTGTGATTTTTTTAGATATTTTTTTATTTTTTCTTTAATGTTCTTGACCTGTGTGGTTTTTGTTCAAAAACAGAGTGCAAATCTGTGCAGATTACCTTTAGCAACAGTTCGCATACACACTGTAATTTACTATCTACCTGCACATACTCAAAGAATTTTTGAAAACATCTCTTTTCCTCTCATTAAAGTTTGGATTTTTGTTTTTTGAGGTTTAACTACACTTGTTTATGCCTTTAGTCAGTCTCTGTGTGTTTGATCGGGTGTTGTGAAGGCGTTTTCTTGAGATTTTTATGCTTTAAAGGGTTGAAAGGTAAGGTTTCTCAAGAATTAGCGTTTTGATTAGATGTGCTTCTTGTGCTGCATTTAAAACATATGTCATTTTTATTCTGGTACTAATTTTTAATTAGAATTACACTTTAAGTGTCGGTTTCATAACATTCATTATAGAGTATTCATTTTAAGGATTTCATTTTTGAAAAAGAAATTCCCCCTCAGTGTCTAAATGTTAATCGTCTTTGAGTGTCACTATTTTTTATCTTTGGAATTTTCACCTGATTTACTTTACTTACAATTGATTGGTTCTCTAATTGTATTATTGAAGAGAAATAACCTTGTTGTTCTTTCACTGATTTGGAATCATCTTGTGCTTGTTTTGAAGAATTAACTTACATAGATTACATTTGCATGGTTAGAATTCTCATTTCATGAACATAAATTGTGCATATATCACATTTACATAGTTTCCAAGCAAATTGTGCATATATTACATTGCGTGGTTTGCAACCTAGAGCATTGAATTGCATTGAAAAATTAGATGTGGTACATTTTGGAGTTAATATTCTGAATAAGAACCTCTTTACTTTAACTAGAATTCATCGAAATGAAAAGACTATAAATTTCATATTCATTGCATTAAAATTTTGAGTCAAGTCATAATACCATCAATTTCACGGCCATTTACCCTTTAAGAAAATAACAGCTTAATAACACAATGTTAATTAAAGTCATCTAGAATTTTTATTATTGTTAGGGCTCTTTCCACCTAAAGTAGATTAGGTTGTAGGGCTTTGGAATAGTGAAGTGAGTGAACTTTCTAAAGTTGCAAACAAACATTAGAATATTGCAATAGGGAGATAAATCCAGTTATTTCAATTTTTCTCTCAGAATCTCCCCTTACAAAGGAGTTAAGCATGTGATCATATCAGACCTAGTGAAGTGATCATACCCACTTTATTGGCTATGATGGAGTGATTTACATGTGTTAGAATGGTTCCAAAAGGTACTTCGGGTGACTTGAAAGTAAACCTCTAGTTAACCATGTTGAGGAGATTTCAAGGGGATTGAGCTTTGCTACTCTATCCTTGCATGTACGCCTGATCTGTGACTATTCACCTAGTTAGAATTGTTGTAGTTGGTAACCTTAGTGACCATAATCTTAGGGACATTATCCAAGGTGATGGTAGAAGGAAGATCCTGTTGTACCTAGAATAAATGTTGACTAGGCTCCCTTGGATATTTTGGAGGGTAATCCTCACTCGAGATGGCATAAGTGAAGTTACTTTCACTCTATTGTCTCATTAAGAAGGTTTTTAGTGTAACTGGTTCCACTTGCTCTATCTATAACCACTTTTCACCTTGATTTTTGCAACATTGTATTTCATCACCAACTAGTAATTTCACTATGAAAATCGTGTTTGCATGGTTTCAATCCTTAGATTTTCTAGCGTGTGTTACATGTTTCTTTTTTACTTTTTTTACAAGACCTTCAGTGTAGATTGTGAATATTATTTAATTTTAATAATAAAATCTTATTTGGGTTGAATGTAATGGCTACCAATACGGAAATTACTGACTAAGGAATCCCCATTAATGGGAATCTTAATCCTTTCCCTAATTTTACAAATTTCATTCCTCCTTATATTGCTACATTGTCACTTCCCAGATTCACGATTGGTTTATCTATATTGTTGCTTTCAACTTCCTTAATTCCAAATACTTCATTGTATCAACTCAACGTATTTTTTCACCTCAACCGAGTTCACCATCTCAAAATCAACAATCTACTATTGGCTCGTCACCTTCTTCACCCAACACGTCCTCATCCCTTTCTTCTTCTTCACTTGGTAAAATCATTGATGCTAGTAACCAAGTGACTAAGAAGGAGAAGAAAGGGAGGAAGAAGAAGAAGCAAGATAAGAAAGAAGTCAACCAACCAACCATGGCTATAAGTATTGGTAATGTTAAGGAAACTTCCACAATGAATCATAAGCCAAAATACCCTTGCAATATTTGTAATGGTGACCACTTCATCATAAACTGTCCTCGTATTCCTAAGGTCTTGGAAGTATGGTCTAATAATTCTTATCAACTTACTATTGATCCATCAACTAGTGATTCTTAGATTCTAGGGAAAAAGTTGAAGGTCAAGTTTCCTTGTAGGTTATGAAAAGGGACTCATCATAGTAACATTTTCCCTCACATGGATGAAGCCTCAAAATTATTTGAAAAACTTACTATTTCACAGCAATAACTTCCAACTAATTACCATAAACTTTCTCCCCATATACGGTGAGTTGATGAAGTGATTGATCTAAATCCAAGTACAACCAATCCCACTCTTCCATTGGAGGGTGAAACATGCATCACTCAAGTTGATGGAATATTTTTTCATTAAGTGGTCCAATTGATTCCATCTTTAGTCAATCCCACTATCCATTTACAGAGTGAACTTCATACCATTCACATTCTTAATTTTCACTAAGATTCTTCTACACATGAGGGAATTTAATATATTTCTTTTGAATCTCATACAAGTAATGAGGCTATTTATTTTGATTGGAGTAGACTAACAAAACCTCGCATTCCACCCCTTTCCAAATAATTATGAAGGATTATGGTAAGAAAGTGCATCACAGAAATGTATATGAAGGTTCGTCTGTCAATATTTTATCCTTGAAATCGTAGCAAGATTTGGGTTCCCCTCATCTTGTGCATGTTAAAAAAAATATTTTGTCTTTAAACAAAACCATTAGAGAGCCTTTAGGGTCCTTCCTAAGTTACCTATTACCTTAGAAGGTAAGACTATTTGTATCGATCTTATGATAGTCCAAGGTCCCTTGGATTTTAATTTTCTCCTTAGGTAAGGCTATGTCTATGCCATGAAAGTTGTTGTATCAACACTCTTCCACGTGATTTCCTTCCCTCACAATGGAAAAATTATGTCAGCTAATCAACTTTCATATGTTGATCTTTCTTCGACTACCAATCATCTGACACCCCTTAATGTTCCTTATATGGAAGTGGCATCCCACCACGGGTTAATTATGTGGAAACCTATCCCATGTTTTCAGTTATTGATGCAAGTGATCCTCTCACTGTCTTCTCGACTTATTTTGACCTAGATCTTGTAACTGACGTGGTCAAAAATTAAATGGTGGAATCTGAATATGATTTTATTATCCCTATTGATCCCATTGACATGTCTTCCTTTCAAAGAACTATTCTTCCATCTGATGAAGACCTTTTGGAAGCCATGATCAAGGGGAGTCCCTTGACATTTCTTTCTTCCATTTGGAAGCCATGAAACAAGTTCCTATGAGGATGGATCTTTCACTCGGTCAACCTCATTAAAAGTTGAAACAACTCTTATGAGAATGGTTATTTTATTGTGTCAAACTCGTTAAAAAATGAAACAAATATCTATGAGGATGGTTCTTTTCTTGTGTCAACCTCTTTAAAAACTGAAAAAATTTATATGAGCATAGTTCTTTTCCTGTGTCACTCTCGTTAAAAAATGAAATAGATCCTTATGACAATGGTTATTTTCATGTGTCAACCTCGTTAAAAATGAAACAAGTTATATGAGCATATTTACTTTCCTATGTCAAGATCCTTAAAATATCAAACATATCCTTGTGAGGATGGTTCTTTTCTTGTGTCAACCTCATTAAAAAATGAAATAGGTCATTGTGAGGATGGTTCTTTTCTTGTGTCAACCACATTAAAAAATTAAACATGTCATTATTACCATAGTTATTTTCATGTGTCGAGCTCGTTAAGAAATGAAACAAATCCTCCTCTAATTTAGTCAAGTTTTTCAATTGATTTCGTAAATGAACCTTGATTTCATACACCTATTACTAACCAATAGTCTACTTAGTTGAATGAAACGAAGTTTGGCAGGTATGTGCCTGTGCATTCATTATTCTGGGGGCATGAAAAATGATCTCAAACATAATTTTCTTTGTTTCAAGCTTGTGTAAAAATGAAACCACTTCCAAGAAAAAAAAATCTTTGTTTCAAACTTATGTAAAAATGAAACCAATTTGAAGCAAAATATTACTATGTTTCAAGCTTGTGTAAAAACGAAATCTATGTTGAGTCCATTTTGGTTATTATTTTTAGGACTCCTTAAAATCATGAAAATCATGAGCTTCTTTTGCTACCCTTTCATGCTCATAAAATGCACATGAAAAGGTTGAGTTCTTTCTGTCTTTTCCTAAATGTTAATTAAATTGAAATTTGGTAACATGAGTATATTTAGATCACTTTTTTTAACTCGTTAAAACGTACGAAAAAGTGAAACCCTGGAGTTTTCTTTACGCCATTTTCAAACTCCTTAAAAGCAAAAATATAATCGATTACTTGATGGCCTGAACTTGTAAAGGTAAATGAATGGGTTTTATTTTCGTGTCTTTTGAAACTCATGAAATATGAAAAGAACATCGAGTTACTCCTTTACTGGACTCGTAAAAATTAAACAATACATGACTCATTAAGCATAACGAGATCAAACCACCGCTCCTTAGGATTCGTTAAAAATACTTTAGAATACTTGTGTGAAGGATGAGCGTATAGGACAAGCATATGTTATCCTCCTAAAGCTTGTAAAAAATAAAGAGTACTATTGGGAACGGGATCCCCCAAGGAGAGATTTGGGGCTAAAAGCCCATGTTTTGGGTCAAATTTTGTAATAAAGTTGTAAAGACTCTGCATTTTGTGGTTGAGGAGCACGAAGGTGTCATGTCAAGTCATAAAGGGTTGTACACCCTTATTTTGTAAAGTCAGCTATAAAGACCTATCGTTGGTCCGCGGACCATGGGATTGTATAAAAAGAGCTAAGTAAGTAAGCTCTAAGTAGTTTAGATGAGTCATAGTGGTAGAAGAAGTCTTGAGTGATAAGAAGAGAAGTCTAAGTTTTTGGTCTTACTGTAGGTAGAGGCTCTGCAACTGAGTGCACAGAGGCCTAGAGTGGAAGTCCACAGCTGAGTGCGCAGACCCTTGTAGTTGTGTGAGGAGGAGGGCAGATAGAGTTTGTAATCATCTGAAGATATCAATAAAGAGCAGTATTCTACAAATTTTGTGTTTGTGTTTCCTGTTAATGCATCTTGCCATAATGTGTATGAATTTCATTTATAATTCTTATGTGATGTGTGAATTTATGTAATTACGTTGGTTAATTGAGCACAAGTAAGAATATCTGTTTACGCGGTGCTGACTGTGATTGTTTAGTAAGATAATTAACCACTTAAGGATAACCTGGAAACCTGTTCTATGCGCTGCTTTAGCAATGTGAAAGTACCTGAACCATAGGTTAGGGTTACGCGAAGGTCGATTGTACCCCTTCGCGGAGGTACAAAAGGCTGGAGCAAGGGGTTAGATAGACTAAGCCCTAGAACTCAACAACCTGCACAAAAGGAGGAATAGAAGGAATAAATTGACATCACGACCATCTCACGGTGTAGAAACTTGGTTCCAACATCTCCTCATACTTCCTCAGGTGAGACTATAGTTTGCGCTCCACGGGCTAATGCCAGAAGGACCAGTAGTGTAAGGATTTATTTGACTAACTAATGTTGAACCTAGGTTAGGCCCCTCCAAGCCAACAAATGGTTCCATTGTTGGGACCAAAATCTACATAAGAGATGTGTGATGTCATATTAGTGGAATCTAGCTAAGAAAGACATTGTAGACTGATTGGATAGGACGATCCATGAATTCACGTTGCAAGAGAACAAAAATCTATGACTGACAAAGGAATAGTGGTTGGAAAGGTACCTATATATAGAAATACATGATATATTTTTCTGTTCCTTTTTGGTTTAGCTATACGAGTGGATTATGAAGCTAGCAGATACCCAAGGAAGGTGGAGACTTGACGGTCCTATTGTTTGGACCCTAGAGTTAGTACAGAGATTGGAAGCCTTTGAGGATAAGATAGCCCGCGCTGTCGATCATTGGTTGGATTGCATCATAGGAGGATTTGTGATTGAATTCGCGATTGATACATCAGTCAACTATAGCAAGGTGGAGCAAAGATTTTTCAAAGTTCCACGAGGTAAGTACTTGAAATCTTTGAATACCTAGATTAAAATGTTATTGTGTGAAAAGCGGGTTATGCAGCTACCTTGATGTTCAGAGCTACACGAGGTGGAAAAGCTTACAGCCACGGAGGAAGAAAGGGTCATGAATATAGTCCATTAATTTCACCTCCAAGAGGTGACGAAGAGGGAGTAGCGCAGGCTTTTCCACAAAGTGCTATTTAGTTAATAAGACAAAGATTCCCGCAACTACCACCTACACCCACACCACCTCCAACTTCACTGCCATCGCATGTAACTTCACCCGTACCACCTCCACCTCCACCGAAGTTAAGCATGATGAATTCAGTGAAGCTGCCTTTGTACAAAGGCTTGGGAAATGAGGACCTGGACCAGTTTTGGCTCGTTGTGAAAGCTGTGTGGGAAGCTCAGGGCATTACAGATGATCACATGAAGAAGGAAACACTGATTAGTGCTCTGTAGGATAGCGCACTAACCTGGTACATTAAATACTCTAATGATAACCTAAACATTGTAGTAGCAAACATCCAGACCACACTAAACAAAGAATTCAGTAGGCCTAAATTTGAGGTACAGTCGATTGTAGGCTTCAAGGAAATTGCGATGAAACCAAGTGAGACACCTTGGAAATTAGATCAGAGATTGAAGTGTATAATCCATGAAGATAATATGAACTTAAAATATGGACAACACCGCGAATGGTTCGTGGCTTCTCTCCTTCCACACCTGAGGGTTGCATTGTCCCAATGGAGGATAACGACTCAGGCAGAGGCCTTAGAGATTGCAATGAGATTGCATGAAACATCAATGCAAGATCCAAATCTTGGGGTTCAACAGATCCAAGCACAGTTGCAAAATATTTTCGTTGAAATGCAAAGCTTGAAGCAAGACAGGAAAATTCGACTAGAGGTGTGCAAAAAGGTATGGTGCCTGAAATGCAAGGGTCAAGGGCATGACAAAGACCATTGTACGGTCTTGGCGAACTAAATTACAGGAGGAGGATAGATGCCTTTGAGGCTAGAGGCCCAAGCAGGACCAAGTCCGGGACCTGCATTGTAGCACGCTATATGTCAGGTAGCAGGAAAACATACGACGGATAGCTGTCATTTGCTAGAGAAGTTTGTACAAACACCACAACAACTATTCTACAAATTTTGTAGGTCAGTAGGGCATGATGAGCACAACTACAAGAACTATGAATTGATGATGGATAGAACATGCGCCTATAGCATTCAGGCAGAAAAGAGGCCCCCTGACCAGAACGTGAGGATGGCATGAACATGCTCTTACGGGCACGGACAAGGACGAGGTGAAGGAGGACTTGGAAGAGGTCACGGACAACTAATCTGCTACAATTGGAGAGGACCAGAACACTATGCCTGTGATTTCACTAACCAACACGTCCATCATGCAAATATTGCACTCTATTTGATCATGAAATGAAGGACTCTCCTATGCTAATAGCATGGATACACGAAAAAGGGGCGCTACCATCTCAACAGACTCAGAACCTACCGATGATGAGGTCTGAGCCTCATGAAGAGGATCTGAATGTGAATATAGTGCTCCAAAGTGGAATTGCAACAGGGGATGAAAATGGTAAACAACTCGAAGACAACACATGGGTTCACAAATCTCCCACAAAGGAGGCTGAATTCGATTTCGAGCATGCACACGAAACATTCATGGAAGCAAAGAAGAGCTTCACTAAGGCCTCCACCTCAAGAAGAAAGGGTAAGCTTGATTAGGAGATGGACCCTTTTATGCTTACAACCTTCCTAGAGACTTGCATGAAGTTGCTACGTGATAGTAAGGATATGAAGGGATTACAAGAGCTTATAAATAGATGCATCAGAAACACAACCGTGCATGGTACGAAAAATTGGTAAGCATAAAACAAGGATATGACAAGAGATGAGGCTGACCGCGCAGATAGGATAGTATGAAATTGATCAGGTTATTTTGGATATGGGGTCTGATGTGAACGTCCTACCAAAGCAGAATTGGGAACTAATGGGAAGACCCGTGTTGCAGTGGTCTCTGATTCAGTTAAGCATGGAAAATAAATAGAAGATCATCCCCATGGGGCGGCTGTAAAGGGTGATTATAGATATTGAAGGCGAGAGCATTGGCTGAATTTGAAGTAATAGAAATTGTGGATGATGGAAACCCCTACCCTGCACTCCTTGGCATTGATTGGGCTACTGATATGAACAGGGTAATCAACCTAAAGAAGTGAAAGATGATATTTGAGAATAAATCACTCCACGTAATAGTACCCCTAGATCCTGTTGAAGGATCATGCTATACTGAACCAGTCTGCGATTATGAGAGCGATGACGATTTGGAATGTATCTATAGGATAATAGAGTGAGACCAAGATTCGATGAATCCAACAATGGATGGACAAATTACATCGGATCGCGATAGTTCCTGCACCTCGGACTCGGATGAAGAATTAGGGTGCTGGCAGAATTGGTTACATGAAGTAACCACACCGAGCTATAACATGATGACCCAATCACTACACTCTGTGTCGTCAGAGGTAAGAAATTTGCCCAGTTGTGATGGCCTGAACAACCTAGATATATTCTTGGATGCACTCGAATGAGAGGTACCAAAAAAGTAGTGTTTCCAGGATTTGGACATGTCTCACACGCTAGATGTCATCTCGATGAGCTGGTATTTAGAAGCGAAGCTCTACCATGGTACAGGTGGATGAGATATTCTGCACGAAGGATTCATAATGGCATTCATCTTTGAAGATGGGTTTGACTGTATTGACGAAGTGCTACAAGAAGTGAAATCAACGATCTTTAGGATACTGCAGGATCCTTTGGACATGATTCAACCAGATTGGACTACTCAACTGAGTCACATGTTGGAGTGCTCTAACGTGACCGCTAAAGAAGAAGATGATGATCCGCGAAAGGTTAACATCCCTGAAACAGAAGGTCATCGCGAGGTTGAAGGACTGCAGATTGAGAATCGTGATATAACCGCACCACTGAAAATGAAATAGGTAAATATTGGTATGGAGGCAAAGCCCAAATTCACTAAGATTGGAGATTGTTGGGACGATGAAATGGTGGATAAGGTCACTAAATTTGTCTGTGAATACGAAGATTTGTTCCCTAACAAGTTTATGGATCTAAAAGGGATAATTAGGGACCTAGGTGTTATGAAGATCACATTGAAGCTCGATGCAAATCCAGTTAAGAAAAGACCTTACCGTCTCAATCCAAAGTATAAGGAAAAGGTGTGCTTACAGCTAGACAAGATGCTCAAAGTAGGCATCATCGAGCCTGTGGAAGAATCTGATTGGGTAAGCCCAATGGTAGTATAGGAGAAGAAGCAGAATGATGAAATAAGGATATGCTTAGATCTAAGGAAGTTGAAGGATGCTTGTCTACATGATCCTTTCCCGACTCTGTTCACTGATGAAGTGTTGGATAATGTAGGTTGCCAAGAAGCATATTCCTTCACTAATGGGTTCTTTGGGTACCATCAAATCAAAATCGCGTCGGAATGTAGGAGTAAGACAACCTTCGCGACTGAGTGGGGGTGTTTTCAGTACACTGTAATGCCTTTTGGATTGAAGAATGCACCTATGATTTTTTCATGCGTAGTTGTTGTGGCATTCAAGGAATTTATTCATAAGTGCCTAGAAGTATACTTTCATGACTCTACTGTGTTTGGGCTGGTGAAATGCCATGTAGAATGCTTGTGCCTGATGCTACGTACGTGTCGAAGATACCAAATTGCGCTCAATCTAAAGAAATGTCTATTTTGTGTTCCTTTTCGGACTCTCCTGGGTCATGTCATTTGTAGACAAGGATTGATGGTAGATCCAACGAATATCATGGTGATACTTAACTTGGAAGCACCGAGGAGTGTGAAAGAATTGCGCGCTACCATACGACATACAAGATATTACAGAAAGTCTATCAAAGGCTATGCCCAGATCACTGTGCCTATGGAGAAGTTGTTGCAAAATAATGTCATATTCTACTGGAATGAGGACCATAAGAGAAGCTTGGATGTATTGAAGAAAAAGATGGTCACCGCGCTGATTTTAGTCTTCTCGGATTGGAAGAATGAGTTTAATGTACATGTTGACACATCGTGTATAACTAGGAGCAATACTGACAGAGGCTGGCAGAGGAGACTTGGACCATCCTACAATGTTCACAAGCAGAATGTTCTCCAAGGCGAAGAAGAACTATTCCACCACTGAGTGTGAAGGATTAGCCATGGTATACATGCTCGAGAAGTCTAAACACTATTTGCTAGGTGTCCATTTTAAGATGTATACTGATCATTCCATGTTGAAATACTTGGTCAGTAAGACTGCGTTGGAGGGGAGAATTTGCAGATGGTTGTTATTGTTCCAGGAGTATGATTTTGAAGTTATTGTGAAGCCTAGACAACTGAACGTGGGACCAGACCATCTATCATGAATCGAAATAGGGGAATAATCCACTAATTTGGAAGAAGGATTGTCTGATGTGCAACTATTTATAGTGCGCATCACGGATGGTCAATTTGAAGATATCATACACTTACTAACAATAGGAACTACCCTAGAAGGAAACACCATCTAGCAAAAGAAGGAGTTAGTGGTGCATGCGATAGAATTTTCTGTCATTGCAGGGAATTTGTAGAAAATGGGGTCCTATTAGATATTGCGATGGTATGTATCAGAGTTTGAAAGGAGCAGTATCCTTGCAGATGCTCATGGGGGATAGAATTATGCATGGAGAACGACTGCACAAAAGATTCTACGTGCAAGGTTGTGGTGGCCAACCCTCCATCAGGATTCGAAAGCATATTGCAAAGCATGTGATGTGTGTTAAAGGACTGGTAGACCATCGCAGAGGGATGAGATTCCTCTGAATCCACAGATGACATTACAACCCTTTGAGAAATGGGCGATAGATTTTTTGGGACCCATCCAGCCCCATGGAAAGATGAGATCAAGGTACATTATCATCGCGATGAAGTATTTGACTCGATGGGTGGAGGCACAGCTGGTGAAGGATTGCATAGGATCGACTGCTGCAAAGTTCCTCTTTGAGTATGTACTGACGTGATTTTGGGTGTATAAAGATTTTGATGAGTGATCACAGTACGCACTTTCTGAATGAAATGATCAGCGCGGTAATGGAGGAATTTCAGGTATATCACTAGAAGAGTACGCCTAATCACCCACAAGCTAACGGGATAGTGGAAGCATTCAATAAAGTGCTAGAGAATGCGTTGACCAAGGTTTGCAATGCTCAACGAAGTGATTGGGACCTACGCATACCCACAGTACTATGGGCCTATCAAACTACATGCAAGAAGTTGACTGGAAAAACACCCTTTAGGCTTGTATATGGTGTTGAAGTAGTGATGCCCATGGAATAAATTATGCCTAGTCTACGCATAGCAACACTCACGAGTATGACGGATCACGGAGCCCTAGAGGAGAGGCTTGCGTAGCTAGCTGAGCTTGAGGAAGAAAGAATCCTAGCTAGATTTCACCAACAAGCCCAAAAGCAGTGTGAAAAAGCATGGCATGATCGACACACTAAGCTATGCACCTTTAAGATAAATGACCTGGTTTTGTTATATGACAGCAAATTTGATAAATTTCCAAGGAAATTCAGAATGCATTGATGAGGGCCCTATGTCATTAAGGAGATTACTGATGGACGAGCAATTTAGTTGGTCAAATTGAATGGACATCCCTTCCTAGGAAAGGTGAATGGCAGTCACTTGAATCCATACACTGGTGGTCTGGCCATGTGACTATATGAAGGTAGCATAGTCTTAGTGCTCTAGGCAGCTGAAAGGAGGTGCGAGACCATAAACTACACTGCCTGAGTTGGGGAGCTCTGTGATTGGAGGATTGTGCAAAGCAAGGAAGTGTCACAGGGTTCATGGCAGTGCAAATGCAGCTGTGTTACCCTGTAGGTTTTAACCGCATACATAAATTACCTACATACGAATTCTAAAACACAAAAAATAAACAATGCAAGAGCATAACACATAAAATACATATACAGAGAGATTTTCCCCTGGATCCCAAAACCAGGACTACTAGCTTGATTTTTCATTATATTCCTTTCAATGTTACAACACATATTTATACATGTCGAAGCATCCAATACCATGGACCGAAAATCCATCGCATCCAAAACCATGGACCAAAAACCATCGCATCAAAAACCATGTGCGAAAAACATGCACAAAACCATAGGTAGGTCTGCCCAACCTAACATAGGGGCCAAAACCAAAATTTTCCGGGGCGCTGCCTCGGACCCCACAGAGTGGGGTTATCTACACCCCTCAAACCCCCTGTGACTCCCCCCACTATGCAATCGGTGCAACGAAGGGGGGGATCTACCCCCCTTCTAACCCCCCAGGTAACTACGTGAGGTAGTTGTGTGAGGAATATAACACAACCCAACATTCTCCCACTTGTTGTTTTCTTTCCACAGGGGGGCACAAGAGAGCTTAGTCATTTATCTATCCCTACAATGCACATTGTTTCTCTACACCAAGAGAACTTCACAGAGCTCACCGATTTTGTCAATGTATCTGCAGTATTCTTAAAAGTGTCCACCTTTACCAGCAACACCTTTTTGTCTTCTATCATATCCCTAAAAAAGTGATACTGAACACTAATGTGCTTTGTCTTTGAATGATATGCTGGGTTCTTTTCCAAGAAAATGTCACTTTGGCTGTTACAGTCTTTCCTTATAGCTCCCTGTACTAACCCCATATTTAAACACAATCTCTGCAACCAAACTGCTTCCTTGCTTGCATGAGTGGCTGCCATGTATTCTGCCTCTGTAGTTGATAGTGCCACTGTAGATTGTTTCTTACTCATCCAACTAACTGCACCTCCAAATAGGTTAAACACATACCCACTTGTATATCTTCTCTGATCCAAATCTCCAGCCCAGTCTACATCAACAAAGTCATGGATATCCAACACTATGTCCGATCCTGGTCTTCCTTGGTAGCACAAACCATAATCACTAGTGCCACGCAAATACCTAAAAACCTACTTCATTGCTATCCACTGCTCCTTCCCTGGTTTTGACATAAACCTGCTCAATACTCCCAATGCATGTGCAATATCTAGTCTACTATAAAGCTTTGCATACATCAAGCTATCGACTGCACTTGCATATGGAACATGGGACATGTCCTCTTCCTCTTCTTGTGTCTTGGGACACTGTTCAGTAGATAACTTTACACCTACAGGAATAGGAACCTTCATCAGTTTACTATCCTGCATATTAAACCTCTGCAATATTGTCTCAGCATACTTTGTTTGGTTTAATTAGAGCTTCCTCTTTGCCCGATCTCTTTTAATTTCCATGCCCAAAATATAATTTACAACACCAAGATTTTTCATGTCGAATTTGGAGGAAAATTGGGTCTTCAAACCCTAGATAATTTTTTTGTCATTTCCAACTAGCAACATATCATCCACATACAAGACCAGATAAATAACATTGTCACTAATTAATTTAAAATACACATAATGATCTACTTTGCTTATGGTGAAGCCAAGTCCTCGTATAAATGTATCAAATTTCTGATACCACATCCTTGGTGACTATTTTAACCCATACAGAGACTTCTTTAACTTGCATACCAATTATTTCTTACCCTTCACCGCAACGACTTTAGGTTGCTTCATGTAGATCTCCTCTTCTAGATCCCTATGAAGAAATGTTGTCTTCACATCCATCTATTCTACCTCAAAATAAAAAATAGCAGGAACAGATAAAGGCAATCTAATAGAAGTTACCTTGGCAACAGGAGAAAAAATATCACCAAAATCAATTCCCAGCACCTGGGAATAACCTTTTGCTACCAATTGAGCTTTGCATTTCTCCACCTTTCCTTTTGCATTTGTCTTCTTCTTGAACACACATTTGTTTCCAATGGGTTTCCCTCCAACTGGAAACTCTACCAAATCCCAAGCCTCATTTTAGTGCAAAGATGCCATTTCATCAACCATGGCCTCTTTCCATATTTTTCCATCCTCTGAATCTTTTGCTTCCTTCACAGTTATGGGATCATCATCAGTAATAGATAATGCAAAATTTGAACAGAAAGTAGATGGACTATACCTTTCTGGCTGCCTTCTTTCTCGAATTGATCTTCTCACACCTGGAGTTTGTGGCTCTTCATCTTCTAATTCCTCCTCTGCTATAGAGTCTGATTCTTCCTCCTTTAGCTCAAACTCTATCTTCTCACATCCAAATACCCTCAGATGTGAAAGAGAGGGTTTCTTACCAGTCCATACCTCTTGTGGAGTCTTATCCTCCAATGCAAATGAAGGTGATCTATGGACCAGGTAACATACTGTCTCCACCACCTTTGCCTAGAATTCCTGTACTAACCTAGCACCACTAAGCATGCTTCTTGCCCTTTCCATCAATGACTTGTTCATTCTTTCTACAACTCCATTTTGCTAAGGTATATATGGAGTAGTCTTCTACCGTGCTATACCACACTTCTTACAAAATTCTTCAAATTCCTTACTGCAAAATTCTCCACCGTTATCTGTCCTCAACACCTTTATCTTCTTCTCTGTCTGATTTTCCACCAGAGCCTTAAATTCTTTAAACTGTCAAAGACTTCAGATTTCTTCTTAAGGAAATATATCCATGTATTCCTTGAGAAGTCATCTATAAATGATACATAGTACACAGACTTACCCAGTGATGGAACTTTCACAGGTCCAACACATCACTAGTTGCAACAAGCTCTAATATTTGTTTCATCCTCTTACCACCAGAGGGGAAACTCACCCGATTCTGCTTCCCATATACACAATTTTCACAGAAATCAAAATCCAGAGAGCTATTACTCATACCTTCTACCAACCTTTACCATGAAGTATTCGAAGGCCCTTCTCTCCAATATGTCCAAGCCTTTGATGCCACAACATGGTCTTCTCTCCAGAGACCACTAGATTTTCTGCTCCATTTTCAGGAACCATAGAACTATTGCACCCGTC
>APFE031002537.1:0-12019 GCA_000404065.3 Pinus taeda | reverse complement strand
TATCTAACTTAGACTCTTGACTCAACTACAAAGTTTATCGAATTCATAATATCAATTCTAGAATTGTTTGGGATCATCAACTAAGTCGACTAGCCCCTCCAACATATCCCTTACCCTTAATATCTTCTTTGTGATAGAGAAGGGAAGATTTGGAGTATTACAAAATTTTTACAAAATTTGACACCATAAATTAAAACATTTAAATCCTTATAATGAAATAAAAGTTGTTCTAGGAAGATCACATTTGGAGAATGCTTTTTGACATGAGGCACAGGAGAATAGAGGGAAGAACAATATTAGTTCAATGTGCGCAGGGGTTTTTCTTAATGCCTATGAAGGCTGGACGAGGAGGGAGCTCCACTCCCTCCTACAAGAAGGCCCTAGACGGCAAGGGGAAAAAGCCTCTCGAAGATGTTAGGGAAACAAGGGTGGAAGGAGACAAGAGCACAGAAGTGGGGTCAGTAGAACCCATAGAAAATAATCAATATCACACAAACGACAAGGAGGTAGAGGACAAACAACAGGAAATTAAAGACACGAAACACAAGGGACCCTGCAAAGCCAGAACAGACATAACTCCGAGGGTGGTGTTAAATAATCCGGAGCAGCAGGCATACAGGGAACATATGGGGATATATGCCATCATCTACAAGTTCATGGGACTATGGCCCACTTAAAAATCTCTTCAATCATGGATCAGATACCACTAGAAACCTAAAGGAAGTATAGATCTTCACCTTAGGTCTAAGGGTTTCTTTTCGTTGAGCACAGGAAAATTTTAACCTGGGACAATATCAGGAAAAGGGGCATTCTCAGACATTCCAGATGTCGTCTTTGTGACGGGCAGGAGGAAACAATGGAGCACCTTCTCAACATTTGTATGTTCTCCTCTAGTCTGTGGGACTCTTTTTCTTTTATTTTCCAACAGACGGATATAGACAAAAATAACATCTGCAACACCCTCACCAACTGGAGAAAGGATTTTACAGACAATGAAGTTCTAGCCATAGATTGGGCCCTTTTTCCGAGCTTCATTGTCTGGAATGTTTGGAAAGAAAGGAACAACCGAATCTTTAAAGAAGTAAAGAGAACTTCCCAATGCATTTTTGAGTTGATCTTAAAACAAATCAATTAAACGGTTAGCACCATAGTTCGAAACATCCCCAAGAACCCTCCTTCAGCTATTGACCTAAGAATTCTTTTTGCACTGGGCCTGCAAGGCATCTCTCCTCAGGGTCTAGATAGGAACCCAATCTCCTCGAGGGAAGCAAAGGATTTTTGGCACCCTCCTCCAAAGGGATATTTGAAATACAACATAGATGGAGCCTCAAAAAGCAACCTAGGGAAAACTCGTTATGGAGGGGTCCTTAGAGATGAGGTAGGTATTGTCCTCTTCATTTTCCACTATCATTTGGGACATGCCACTAATAAATTGGAAGAGTTGATGGCTATGGAACAATGTTTAGAGCTCCTAAGTCAGGCCAATAGACAAAATGTGATAGTGGAGGCTGACTCTAAACTTATTATCAATTCATTCAAGAAAATGAGCGTGGGTTCTAAGCCAAAAAAAGTCTCAAAAAATTGGAGACTAATTCAAGGATTTCAATGGGTTCAAAACTGCCTTCAAAGCCTCCATACTGTTAGCTTCAAGCATGTCCACAAGTTGGCAAGCGAAGTGACTGATTTGCTCGCAAACCAGGGTGTTATCAGTACAGAGATCAGAGTGACATCAAATTGGCATGAACTGTCGCAAAGCAGGTTAAAGATGGTTGTTGAGGAACATGCAGATAATGATAAGCTGGAGTTTAAAGACAGAGCCTGGGACCAGGGATCAAATTGACTCAACCTTTCATTTCAACATCAACTTGTGTCATCATTATCAGATAGACAGTTATGTGGTGTAGTGGATTCCCAGTCTGGTCTCTCATACTCCCAAAGAAAACGAGAGGATGCTCTTTGTTTACCGTGTGGATCAAAATGAGTTTGTCAATTCTTCGTTTAATGACAAACCCCTTATATATTTAGGGTTTCAGGTTCAAGCAAGGATAATCCACAAGTGCAGATAGAGCCCTGTGTTTTCCAGTGGCTGGGCCTTCAAGAATTTGGAGTCTTGGCATGGTTTACCACCCTCCAGGTAGTTTCTGGTTGATCGCACAGTGTTTTCTTGGAAAGCAGTTTTGATGAAAATGTCGCGATGCCATTCTCCCTCCAACACATCGCAGGGAGAGGGTTCCAATAACCGCTCTTCCCCTCTCACTATCATCGACCCTTATTATCCAGTGTGATATCGACATCATCCATTGGATCTAGTCAACAACAATCAATGGTTGCGATGGTTCATGCATCTTGGGAGGCGAGACTTTTATACTTCGGCCTTTTTTACGGAGCAATATCCTCCTCAACTGTCAATCTTATTGCCTTTTTATTGGATGACTCAGATGAATAGGGTTTCCTCTAAAGCAGTGATCCTAGTTGGTTCTCATGCTTTTCGGTAGCCAGGTGGCATTTTTGTTCATTTTTCCATGGGCTCGAGATTCTTTGTGAAACTTTAAGGTTCTACCTGCATATAAAACTGTACACTATCTTTTTAGTTTTATGGAATAGAATGATCCATACTTGCTTTAGAAAAAAAATAAATAAAAGTTCTTCCAGAAGGGTGGTTGGCTAATTAGGAGATCTAGTTTCATGGTCACGAGAACTTCTTGAATTACATATACAAGATTTAAAATGTGAATTCTTCTTCTTTTCCCTTCCCTGGTCGATCAATTGGAACTTTCAAGTTCAATTTCCTAAGTGTGATGTTGTTGTTCAAAAGAGAGAGAACATCCTAAAAGCTTGGCTCAAAGAAATTGAATTTATATTATTAGGAAGATGATCGATATGATTGTGCTATTGCATCTGTTGGTGTTGAAGTCATAGGGGATGTTGTTTGATAAGTAGTTGGTGGAAGCACTTTAATATGTTGATAAAATATAGACCATTTCCATACAGCTATACTTTCATGGGCATCAAATGCTTTTAAGTATTTTAAATATTCTACCTTGTTGGGTAGTGATATGTGCCTTAACAATTGGTGATCAACTAGTATTTTATGTTCTAATAGTTGCACTTTATATCCTGGTTCTAACATTCTAACTAAATATCCCTTTGTTGTTGTTGTCTTTGCTAAATATTGCTACTATCCAATATCCTTCTTTTAGTTTTTTTCTACGTTGCTCACATAGATTTTTCTAGTGCTTCAAATATTGGTTTATCTCAAGCATGCCTTAGGTCGGGTTTCTTAGTAGATGTTTCTTTTAACCTTTCTTTACTTATGGAGCTCAAGTGTTGGGTGTATTTGACTCTACTAGAGGAACTTGTTCGTCAGTTGTAGGTGAGGTTGAGGTAACATCTGCTTGTAAAGTAGTTTTCTTTAGAATTTCCATTAATATATCTTCTCACATAGTATTATTATATGGGACTTCCCGAGTACAGCTTGCTTGGATGACACCTTATCTTCATAATCCTTTTATTCAATAATTGTTGTGGTAGTCACACAGGGTGAATTAGAAGTCAATTTGATGTCTAGATTTTTTTTTTTTTCTCATTGCAATCTCTCAACTGTCCTCAATTCTGTCTGTTTCGAAATTCCATTTTATATGCTAACTTTGGTTGAAGTGAATTGTTGATTCTCCTCTATTTTCTAATCTACCATCATTTTCTATCTTTTTATTTCAATGAATACATCTTTGACATGTCCAAGTTACTACAAGGTATCTCTTCCAATAGGCGATGCTAAAAATTGTTGCAATTCTATGCTGTTTTGCTACTTATACTCTTTTCTTGGGTATGCTCCAACACTTCTTAGGAAACCGAGTGTAAATTCTCTAGCTATTGTGGGCCATATAATTAAATACCCACTATAATTTCTTGTCAATTGGTATTATATGTTGATGTGTGAATCAAGTTCGAACATTGTGAGTCTTAACCTGCAATCTCCTTAGAAGATTCTATGATAGGTACTTAGATGTAAAATTTAAATGGCCTTGGGTATTAATTTTTCTTTCCTTTATTCTTATTTTTTAGTGTCTAAAAAGCATAAAATTATATCCCCCAGCCCTTCTCAAGCTTGTGGTGGAATTGGAAATATTGTGTTAGCTTATTGACTTAGTTCTATAAGCATATGGTCAATTGTAGTCTAATATGAAAACTCTTGTGGATCTATATCTAAAGAGTTTGTTGAGATTTAGTAGCTTGGGAAGAAATTGAAGCCCTAGCGATGGATGTTTGGATGAAGAAGAACAGCAGAATTGATATGGCATTGGAACCCAAGCTTGGGGTTTTGTACCTAAATTAACTCGGAAAAAACAACTAGACTTTGAGTGATTTGACGCTTGTAGGTGTTAGAGGGCATCTAAAGGAGAAAAGATTAGCTAAATTCACTCAAAATAGAGGTCTCTAATAAGAGATATTAATTTTTATATGTGGTTGGTGGTTAATTTTTCTAGTTGGGTGGGTCAACTTGGGTTAAAATCCGCGCCAAGGAAAAAATCATGGAGCCATGTGTGTGCATATAAATAGAAGTTAATTGTTGCACATTTAGAGCACATCAGAAGTGCAAATAAAATTAGGTATACCTTTGAGATAGATAGTGAACTTGAGGTAGCTAACTAGCTAACAAGGAGGATGACTTTCGCACAATATGTGCAGAAGTTTCTGTTATGTATCGATGTGGATAGCCATGATGAACAAGGTTTCAACTCTAAGCTAAGTTTGAGTAATTTTCTTTTCTACTTTTGTGCGGTGTTCGGATCTCTATTTAGGCCACAACGAATTGCTGCTACAACATCATGTTGGACGCATAATTTGGATGGTCGAGAGGGCTTGCAAAACATCTCTAGCTTAGAAACAGTTACTCCGAGGAGAGAGGTAGATAAAAAATAGTGTCCTTGTTTCTAGATAGCTCAGATCACTTGTTGTTGTGATACAAATAATTGTAGTGTATTTTGAGGAGTTTTCTTACACTCAAAATAATTCTTTGGAAGTCTAGAAAGGAGATCAAAACAAGAGAATGTCTTTGGAGAAGGGAAATATAGTTGGGAGTAGTTATTTAGGGTTGATGGTGTGGCCTAACCATATCTTGAGAAGCTTAGATCTTTAGGACAAGAGGACCAAGAGTGTGTTGGAAAGAAAGGTACGTGTATCCTCTTGTTGATTTTGATTTGCTAGTCGAATCAAAGGTCCAGGTTGCAAAGTTTGGTATTGGACACATGTGGAATATTTGAGGGAAGTGTGAGATTGGACCAAATTGGCACTAAATGCATCACCATTGAAGGACTAATGTGACTACCAAATGAAGCGTAGATTGACGCAGCTTAAGGTTTGATCAATGAGGAAGAGAATTTGTACAACCCAAGTTCATTGTGGAAGAAGGAAGTTCAATTTAATTATTTATTTATTTTGTTTAAAGTTTCATTGTTCATTCATTACCAAGATCAATTTATTTAAAAAAAATATCACCATTTTATAATTTTTTCTACATTCCCAATTGTTTTCTGTAAATTTCTTTAAGAAGAGAGAAAAAAACAGAAGAACAAAATAACCATAATTGCACTAGACATACCTCACATAAAACCATATCCATAGCTATCTTGAGGCATTAGAGAGAGGGAAACTCCCCTCTGTGAAAATAAATACAAATCTTATCAATATAGTTTTTGATTGTTTACAAATAATAATATAACTTACATATAAATAAACAAAAAATTACAAATTGTAATTCTAAATCATCTTCACTCTCCATCTCCATTAAAATACATTAGAAAATAGGTATTAATAATAAATAAAGAGAAAAATAATTACATTTTTAAAATTTTGAGAATTAATTTACAACAAAATGGGGAAAAGAATAAAATAAATTCTATGACATTATTATATGCAATGAAAAGAGTTAAAATGGATTTCACCTAATATTTATGGAGACTTAAATTGAAAGTGTAAACAAAAGAGATTCTAGAAATTTAAAAATAAACCTAAATAAAATTTAAATAGACTATTAAATTTTCTTAAACTCTTTAAATAAAATTCAAACTCAAATATAAAATCTACAAACAAAAAAATGACATGGAGCTATCAATCTAATATCATCAAATACACCCAATAAATCATCATAATGCAATCCCTAAAACATTTTATTAATATGAATTTAATAAAACAAAAAGAAAACAATAATAATTAATGGAAAACTCACTGGCAATTGCTCAGAACCCATCCTCCAATAATGGCCAATCGCAAGTAGACTATCTAAGCAGGAAGTTAAAAGTGGCAAATTCGAATTCCTTCATTCTCATTTGATGTAGCCCATCTGCACCCGAGCCACCATCTCTTCTGTTCTTCATTCCACCAAATTATATGAATTTATATTGAATTTTTTAAAATCAGCATGTCATAGTCTTATTAGGCGTGTTGTACAACTTTTGAATTTTCTGATGACTTGAAGGCAATGAGTGATGACGGGAGGTGTTGAGAAAGTATTGATGTTGGCAAAATACTAGGGATGGAGTAATTAGTTTGAGGCGCTCAGAAAAAGTCATCTGTTGTGGTCCTGACTCTATCAGTTGGGAGAGTGTGGAGCAGAGTAAACATTTATTTACGCCGAAGTCAAAGTTCATGTTGGTTATTATTGGCAACATGAATTCACTTTAACATCTATTTAATATACAATATGGAATGCCACTAAACAAATTATCTACAAACTTGATACAAATAACTTCTATGATGGTTTTAATCATGCATAGTATCCAAAGCAAGAGATACATTTCAAATGAATTGAATGCTTTCATTAACTTATCCATGGTAAATTTAATAATATTTCACTTATTTTGGTAATTGACCATGACATCATGAATGACAAAGCTCTTTTTTTGTAACAACCACTATACTATTCAATGTGTATTTGAAAATCAGATTCTTTTATAATTATTTATAATTAATATATTCTTTTTTCCTTAGGAAAAATAATAATTTTATAATGACAAGAAAATTACATGTTGTAGATGTTGATAATGCATTAAATCGTGCCAATCAAAAATGGTGATCACAGAGACCAAAAATACAACTCCAAAATGGTGGTAAGCATGTTACCCTTTTCTCCATTTATTCTTTTTAACCTTTGTCCATTCTCCCTAGGAAGGAGTGGCCATTACAAGTTCTAGTTGGGTCCCTTCATTCATCCTTGGATTTTCCTTATCTGAATCTGAAATTTCAGATACATGATGAAACTTTGAGTCCCTTGTCTTCATTTATACAGTGAATCCCATCTCCTGCCTCGATGTGTTTGGTGGAGTTCCTAAAACTTGATGAATAGGGCTCCCCTTTTCTACATTTTCTTGTGTATTTTGGTCTTCTTCATTGGTAGGAGGATCCAATTCTTCATAATCCTCTTCTTCATCAAGAAAAATCTGTGACAATTTCCATCCCTTCAGTTGCTTTCTTGTTTTCTTCTTCCTTTGAGGCACTTTCTTGGCATGAGGACATGAATTTTGTGGATGTCCCATTTTTCAGCTTATTTGACATCTAAATGTTGTGTTCCAAAAATCTAGGAACTGTGTCGAGAATTTCTTGTTGTGTGTCAACAAAATATGATCCGACAATCCTTTGTTTAATTCTACCTCCACATAAATTATGGTGATTGTGTAGATTTATTGATTAAATATTTGGGTATATTTCTTTATATATCACCCTAATATGTTCCCAATCGCTTCTATCACTTTATGGAGCCAAAAATATAAGGGTACATTATGCAATCTAACCCAAACTGACATTCAAGATACTACCATTATATTGGCGTTGAAATCTGGGAACCAAGGGGTGACAAAAAGTCCCGCAGAGCCCCAAAACCATGGATCCTCTTGCAATATAGATTCACAATCCTCTCACGATGTAAATTTTGCTATGAAAACACCCATGGAGCAAAGGTCCATCTCACAATTTATTGTCCAATTTGTGAATATCCAATGGAAAAGATCCACTGGTTTTGGCCAAAAACTATTGAGTCTGCATAATACTACTTGAGATTCATATTTTGTGCAAAAATCATTTGTTTATGGTACACTTACAATCATTACTTGGATTTGATTTATTTGTTCCACTATGAAGGGGTTGGGTATATTGTGTTTCTAATATAGTGTTGTCGAGGCAAAAAATTTGGATTTGAGGATATATATGAACTAAAAGACTCCATTTTCTTACCCTTGATTCGAATATGTTCCTTTGTGAATACTAGATCCAAACACTCCCTGTGTGCCCTTTGAATTTCTTGGTCGAGGTGATCCTCCGCGAAGCCTCAAGTTTAATATGATGGTGGATGATGGGAGGATGTTATAATCTTGTAACATCACATCTTCCTACATGGATTTTCCTCTGAACATTAGACTTTGTAAGAGCATCGTGATACCCAGAGTGTGCATGATATTGTTCTTTAAATGTTTGACGTTCTATATGTCCCGAACCCAAAATAATATTGATTTTCCATGTGGGGATTTGATAAAAAATTGGAAGGCTACCAAATCAAGTGCCCATACTTTACAGTCATATAGATCTTCAGCCAAATAAATGAATAAGTTTGGAGATGAAAAGAGGGAGAGGGATTTCTATGGTAGTATTAATTTCATAAGTGATGGCCAAATCACTGATCTCTCACTTTGATGGAGGAAAATTATGGTATGGAAAAATGTGAAGTAGACTCTCCATATATAATGCTACTCCTCCATTTCAACAACCTAATGTACTTAGGGGATTGGGAATATCCAGATCTGGGATCTTTAACAACATACCTACGAACATATCCAGATGTGTTTGAGGTGGAACATTCACTTTCGTAGACAAAATTTTGCCTCCAAATCTGATCAATATTTCTATTTTTACTAAGAGAAGACAATTATAAGATTTCTATATTCAATCTTCTGTGATCCATACTGAATTAAGAAAAATATTTCAGTAGAAATCACATAAGAGACATTTTTGGCCCATGTGTTTCGAACCAACAAGTCTCGTTCATTGTTTTGGTACTTATGATGAACCACACTTGCTCGTTCGAAATGTGTTCGCCAAAACTTTCTCTTATTTGATTTCTACCAAAAGACATTGCTTAAGTTATAATATTTCTGCTCCATACTTGCCTTAATCCTACACAAGTTCATTCCCAACTAATGAATGAAGTTATAAGATTTCTGCTCCATACTCGCTTTAATCCTACACAAGTCCATTCCCAACTCATGAATGTGACTTCCTTCACTTCCATCTATGCCATTGTGTATGTACAGGGTGAGAAGATACTCTACATCGACAATATGGTGAATGATACTACCAATGGCCTAGCCTATCAGTCTCCGTCGTCACGCGGGAGACTGAAACCATTATTAAATCCATTCAAAAACTCCATTATCAGACCCCGCGAGCAATGAGATCATTCCCTAGCGATGACATAGAAGGTGGATTTGATGTTTGAAGAAACCCAACCACATAAGTAAAGAGAAAACACTAAGAAACCCTAGCCATCACACCAAGCTCATCCTCTTGACACAGTTCCCCTTTCAATCTTTAATTTGTTTCTTTAAATAATATATTCTTAACTTACATTTTAATCATTTTTTTATTTGATTCAATGATTGTAAGTTCATAATTAGTGTATTAATTAATTATTTTTTTATGGTACAAAATGGGTGAAGTTTATACCTTGTTAAATCTATTTAGTATAAAATCAAAATTTCACAAATATGTTTAGTCCATAAATTTTATAGATACAAATGACCATGACAATACCACACGTAATAATGACTATGGATTTTCCTTGTAAGAATCATCACTAGATTTTGTATGTTTGAAAATCACAAGTTTTCATTATTTTTTTTAATCAATATATAATTTTAAAAAATACAAATAATCAGAACATCATAGGTGACTATGAGCATGCATATTCTTTTAACCACAATCATTCAATGTAAAATTAAAAATATATCCAAGAAAATAAACATAAAATTTAAAAATTAATTTACAAATGGATGTTTTCTGATGATAGAATTTTAAATGTATGTGGTTTTAATTTATGCTATGTATTTTTGTTGTGCTTTTTTTTGCCTGTGATTGTTTCTTTGGGTATAATATTTTTACACATATTTAATATCATATACAAAAATTACTTTTAGAATGCGTAGAACGTGTGAATTAACTTATTAATCTTTAAATTGTTGTTTAATTTGATAAAATCTTCTTTTTTCAACATCATTAATGAATTTGAATTTTTATAAGCACCACTATCCAATGCACAATATTTTTATAAGTGTTTTTAATTACTATGTTTTTTTATAGTTATTTACAGGTTGATGTTTTTTGATGATAAAATTTTAAATGTTTGTGTTTTTATTTTATGAAATGTATGTGTTTGTTTCTTTATGCTCTTGTTATGTGTATAATTTTAGAACACAAAAAATTATTTCATTAGAATATCCCATATGGAAGTCCATTGCCCAATTTTTCTATTGACTTGATACAAATCACCTCTATGATGATTTACACACATAAAATATAATATGGAAGAACTATAGTCCGAATTAATTGAATGTGTATTAAACTATACATGTTCAAATTAGCAATTAGTTTAACAAAATTTCATTTATTTTTTCAAATGACCATAACATCATGAATGGTTATGGATTTTTCGTAGGTATCACTATTCACTGCATCTTTGAGAATGATTTTTAACCAATATATATTGTGAATTAGTAACGAATCGACGTTTTGTGATGGTAAAATTTTAGATGTTTGTGTTTTTATTTTATGTAATGTATTGGTTTGTTTCTTTGTTTTTGTATGTCTATAAATTCCTAAACATAAAAAAATCTTTTATTAGAATAACTTGATAAAAATAAATTATATGATAATTTTAAGAATGCATAGTATCCAATGCAAGAATTACACTTCAAATGAATTGAATGCTTTCGTAGCTTATCTATGCTCAATTTAATAAAAGTTCACCTATTTTGGTAAATGACCATGACATCATGAATTGAAAATGTATTTTTTTTTGTAACCAACAACTAAATTCAATGTGGTATTTATTAAAATTACAATTATTTTAAATTAATATTTCTTATAATTATTACCAATTTTAATATTTTATGAGAATTTCAAAATGGTTTGTGATTACATTATATTTTTTGTAATGTTTGTGTTTGTGCATATATAATGGCTTTTACCCATACATAAAGATCGTATATAACAATTACACTTTAAACGAGTTGAATTTGGGTATTAACTTATTTTATGTGCAAATTCATATTCAATTTAATAACATCCCATTTATTTAAAAAATGATCATAAAATTTGTCAATTAACATATATTTCAATAATAAAAATAACTATAATATCACAAATGATTATGATGATAGATTTTTTGCAAGCAGAACTACTCAATACATTTATGATAATTCGCAAGAAATTATGTACTTTAGAAATTAATTAGCTAGAAATTGATGCTTTATAATGATATAATGTTAAAATATGTTTTTTATTTTTAATATGGGTTTATTTGTTGTGTTATTTTTTACTTTTTTGTGTCATGATTTTATAGATACATAATATCATAATATTATACGAAAACGAGGAAAAAGTTCAACCTTATATTTTAACTCACTTATGTTCAATTTAATTTGTTTGAAAATATTTTAATCAAAATATATTTCAAAAATACAAACATGGAGTTGAATTTTTATCCTTTGAGTTATATTTGTGTTTAATTTAATAAAATCATTTTCAAAGCAAAGACAATTATTTTAAAAAAATATAACTTTCATTTTTAAACATGCTAAATATGTCTTTTGAAGGTGATTATGTTTCCTCTAATTACAAAATTGAATTGTAATAAGCATTGGTAAATTTATATTATGACCTTCTTAATTGAATATTCAATTTCCCCTAACAAGTCAAAGTGCATCAAGTGGTGTGACATATGACAATGTGAACATTTATTTTTATTAATATA